>JAFLJL010000337.1:0-2500 GCA_018398815.1 Conus ventricosus | reverse complement strand
ACTGATTGAACAAGAAAATGCTTTTATATCAGACGAATCACAGCACTCAGTATTGTTGTTATTCTTGCTGCACTTATATAAAAATTGTACAAATCAGCACAGGAAGTCATGAGTTTCCAGTTTAATTCATTCTGCCTGTCGTTGTTGTTGATGTTGTTACTGTAGTTGATGATGATGTTCTTGTTACTGTTGTTCTTTTATCTATGTCATACCAGTGTGAACTGATTCTTCCTGCCTGCAAGAATGATGTCAGCCCAATGGTGACTGATTCTGCTCGTCTGTGTGATTTATATCAGCCCAATGTTGACTGTTTCTACCTGTCTGTGTGATCCATGTCAGCCCAGTGTTGACTGGTTCTACATATCTGTGTGATCCATGTCAGCCCAGTGTTGACTGTTTCTACATATCTGTGTGATCCATGTCAACCCAGTGTTGACTGTTCTACATATCTGTGTGATCCATGTCAGCCCAATGTTGACTGTTTCTACATATCTGTGTGATCCATGTCAACCCAGTGTTGACTGTTTCTACATATCCGTGTGATCCATGTTAGCTCAATGTTGACTGTTTCTACATATCCGTGTGATCCATGTTAGCCCAATGTTGACTGTTTCTACATATCTGTGTGATCCATGTCAGCCCAGTGTTGACTGTTTCTACATATCTGTGTGATCCATGTCAGCCCAATGTTGACTGTTTCTACATATCTGTGTAATCCATGTCAGCCCAATGTTGACTGTTTCTACATATCTGTGTAATCCATGTCAGCCCAATGTTGACTGTTTCTACATATCTGTGTAATCCATGTCAGCCCAATGTTGACTGTTTCTACATATCTGTGTAATCCATGTCAGCCCAATGTTACTGTTTCTACATATCTGTGTAATCCATGTCAGCCCAATGTTGACTGTTTCTACATATCTGTGTAATCCATGTCAGCCCAGTGTTGACTGTTTCTACATATCTGTGTAATCCATGTCAGCCCAATTTGACTGTTTCTACTATCTGTGTGATCCAGTCACCCAATGTTGACTGTTTCTACATATCCGTGTGATCCATGTTAGCCCAATGTTGACTGTTTCTACATATCTGTGTAATCCATGTCAGCCCAATGTTGACTGTTTCTACATATCCGTGTGATCCATGTTAGCTCAATGTTGACTGTTTCTACATATCTGTGTAATCCATGTTAGCTCAATGTTGACTGTTTCTACATATCCGTGTGATCCATGTTAGCCCAATGTTGACTGTTTCTACATATCTGTGTGATCCATGTCAGCCCAATGTTGACTGTTTCTACATATCTGTGTGATCCATGTCAGCCCAATGTTGACTGTTTCTACATATCTGTGTAATCCATGTCAGCCCAGTGTCGACTGTTTCTACAATTCGTGTAATCCATGTCAGCCCAATGTCGACTGTTTCTACATATCTGTGTAATCCATGTCAGCCCAATGTCGACTGTTTCTACCTGTCTGTGTAATCCATGTCAGCCCAGTGTCGACTGTTGCAAAACGATGACAGCGAGCTGACCACGGCCCACAACTTTGGTGTTATGTCATGGATATGACGACTGGCTGGGGAGCACACACAAAGGTCATGCTATGCTCAGACATGAATTCTACATCATCAAAGCTAATGGAAAATGGAAAGCAAAAGGTGAAATGAAACAATAATCTTTCCTTATTCCCCCCACAAGAGAAGTGAAGAACGACAAAGTCCGTCGATAGAAAGAGTTGAACAAATGAAGATAAATCAGAATAGCTAAATCACGATACAAAATTAATAACAGGAATCCACTATTCTAAACATGATTTCAACAAAATCAATGAGAAATACAGTATCACAACCTATGGAAGGTGTCAAACACTGGCATAATGTGCAAAACAATGCAAATCAGCTAGTTAACCCTTCTTCTGATGTTACATCGATGAGGACAGTCAAGTAACTTTACGCCGTCTGAGTTTTGAAGGACGGTTGTTTTACAGCAGTTACCTTATCCTTCTCCATAGGAACAAAGAGAAGCACACAGAGTGGTGTTTAGTAAGCCGATCTGTGTGTCCTATCCCTTCTTCTTCTTCTTCTTCTTCTTCTTCTTCTTCTTCTTCTTCTTCTTCTTCTTCTTCTTCTCCTCCTTCTCCTCCTTCTTCTTCTTCTTCTTCTTTTCTCTTCTTCTTCTCCTTCTTCTTCTTCTCCTTCTTCTTCTCTTCTTCTTCTTCTTCTTCTCTTCTTCTTCTTCTTCTTCTTCTTCTTCTTCTCCTTCTTCTTCTTCTTCTTCTTCTTCTTCTTCTTCTTCTTCTTCTTCTTCTTCTTCTTCCGTATAGTGGTTGCCATCAACCGGTTGATGATTCTGCCACTTTGCGGGGTCTGCTTTTGAATGGTACAGACGTGCCAGTTAAAAAAACAAAAAACATTCAACGTCCTTCATAACCCAGCAGGCGATGTGAGCGCTGCCCTGACTCACTGTCGGACACGACCACCCTACAGGAGGGTAAAGCCC
>JAFLJL010000336.1:0-19543 GCA_018398815.1 Conus ventricosus | reverse complement strand
AAGTGTTGCCACTATCTCTCCCTCTAAGTGTTGCCACTATCTCTCCCTCTGAGTGTTGCACTATCTCTCCCTCTGAGTGTTGCCACTATCTCTCCCTCTAAGTGTTGCCACTCTCTCTCCCTCTAAGTGTTGCCACTCTCTCTCCCTCTCAGTGTTGCCACTATCTCTCCCTCTAAGTGTTGCCACTATCTCTCTCTCTAAGTGTTGCCACTATCTCTCCCCCTAAGTGTTGCCACTATCTCTCCCTCTAAGTGTTGCCACTATCTCTCCTCTAAGTGTTGCCACTATCTCTCCCTCTGAGTGTTGCCACTATCTCTCCCTCTAAGTATTGCCACTATCTCTCCCTCTAAGTGTTGCAACTATCTCTCCCTCTGAGTGTTGCCACTATCTCTCCCTCTAAGTATTGCCACTATCTCTCCTCTAAGTGTTGCCACTATCTCTCCCTCTGAGTGTTGCCACTATCTATCCCTCTAAGTGTTGCCACTATCTCTCCCTCTGAGTGTTGCCACTATCTCTCCCTCTAAGTGTTGCCACTATCTCTCCCTCTGAGTGTTGCCACTATCTCTCCCTCTAAGTGTTGTCCCCCTTTGAGTCCTGTCCTTACTTTCATCCTCCGTTTGCAAAGACAACTCCTCAAACATAAAAGCAATGGACATATAGGCGGAATATTTCTACACACACACGCGCACGCACGCACGCACGCATACATGCATGCACGCACGCACGCACGCACGCACTCACACACACTCACACACACTCACACACACACACACACGCACACACACACACACACACACACACACCACACACACACACACACACACACCACACACACACACACACACACACACACACACACACAACACACATACACACACACTAAGAGCCCATACCTACTGCTATCCAGAAGCATCAGTTCTATGTGACCACATGTACATCCAATACACGGGCGTCCAGATCATCACAGAAGATCATCACAGAAGATCATCACAGCATATTACTGGTAAGAGTCGAACAGCTTATGGGTGTACATGGATTGGGGAAGGGGGAGAAGAGGGAGGAAAAGAGTGAGGTGGGGGGGGGGGGGATGAAAAGGCCTTGCTGTACGTGCAAGTTAGTCGCCGAACTATGCTGATATGTGATATGTCTTGAATAAAATTTTAACATTTCAAACATTCACGAATTGGAAGGGGGAAACACCTGTTGGAGAGGGAGGCGGTGTGGTGAGGCTGGAGGAGTAAAAATATCTTCCAAGTGGATGAGATTTAATAGATAAACAGCCACAGTGCCAGACTCCATCCATTCTCATAACTGGGATTGAACACACTAGACATTGTCAGCGAAAGATTAAAGGACTTGATCTTATCATGAAGAGGCTGAAAGTGAGTTCTAGTACTTGTCAAATAAAAAAGAGGGATATCGAGTCTGTACACCGCTTTGTTACGGATCTCTCTTGAAATATAGGTACTTCCATCCAGTTCAGTCATTAATGAATTTGGGATGGTTCTAGCTCTCACTGTAAAATTACAGGCGCAACTTAGCCACACCAGCCTCCTTGTACGTCGAATCATTGAAGCCCATCGGGAAAGTCCTAATGTAATTTTAAAGGATAACGAGTCAATACTGGTTAGCTTGTGTAAATCTGTCTTTCCAGCTGTAAAAAACCTTCTTGGCCATACGACAGAACTGAACGAAACTAGCCCTGAGGCGACATGGACGAGATTAGACCCCAGTTAATCAGAGGTATAGCCGAAAGAACACGTAATGCAAGTTTTTTTTCCAAGCCTCTTCTACAAGGTAATTAAGATGCTTACACACAAAAAGTTTATAGTGGAAGATTACACGAGAAACTGAACTTGTTTGCTTGGGTATACTACAACATCATCAGCCCTTATAGAGACAGCTTCTTGGGTATACTACAACATCATCAGCCCTTATAGAGACAGCTTCTTGGGTATACTACAACATCATCAGCCCTTATAGAGACAGCTTCTTGGGTATACTACAACATCATCAGCCCTTATAGAGACAGCTTCTTGGGTATACTACAAACATCATCAGCCCTTATAGAGACAGCTTCTTGGGTATACTACAACATCATCAGCCCTTATAGAGACAGCTTCTTGGGTATACTACAACATCATCAGCCCTTATAGAGACAGCTTCTTGGGTATACTACAACATCATCAGCCCTCATAGAGACAGCTTCTTGGGTATACTACAACATCATCAGCCCTTATAGAGACAGCTTCTTGGGTATACTACAACATCATCAGCCCTTATAGAGACAGCTTCTTGGGTATACTACAACATCATCAGCCCTCATAGAGACAGCTTCTTGGGTATACTACAACATCATCAGCCCTTATAGAGACAGCTTCTTGGGTATACTACAACATCATCAGCCCTTATAGAGACCGCTTCTTGGGTATACTACAACATCATCAGCCCTTATAGAGACAGCTTCTCTGCCTTCAAACGCAATAGTTTATATCATCTGCCTTCAAACGCAATAGTTTAGTTGCAAAGCGAGACGACTGCAGGCGGAAATCTAAACAAATCTTAAATAAATGTTAGCGAACCGCCCAGAGAACGTGGACAAACGAGTCACAAGACAAAACACAACGCGTTTCGACCTCTTAGGTCTTCGTCGGGTGATAAATAAACGAATAAAACAACGAAAATTCACTTAGCTTTGATCGCTTCAGATCGCTTAGGGTTCAGCGCAAGGAAGAAGGCGTTGAATGATAGTTTATATCATCAACCCTTATAGAGACAGCTTCTCTGCCTTCAAACGCAATAATTTATATCATCTGCCTTCAAACGCAATAGTTTATATCATCAACCCTTATAGAGACAGCTTCTCTGCCTTCAAACGCAATAGTTTATATCATCTGCCTTCAAACGCAATAGTTTATATCATCAACCCTTATAGAGACAGCTTCTCTGCCTTCAAACGCAATAGTTTATATCATCTGCCTTCAAACGCAATAGTTTATATCATCAACCTTATAGAGACAGCTTCTCTGCCTTCAAACGCAATAGTTTATATCATCTGCCTTCAAACGCAATAGTTTATATCATCAACCCTTATAGAGACAGCTTCTCTGCCTTCAAACGCAATAGTTTTCTTTGTAAAGACAACAAAAACCGTTTTGCGAGCAGATGAACCGAACCCATTTGATTTCATGTAATGAAAAATGTTGTCAACTATTTCTTGCAACTGTGCAATAATTTTCTTTCTTTTTGTTTGATGTTTGGGGAAAAAATAGCAGTTTACATTTCTCAACAGAACAACATCATCTGCATACTGAGACAAACACTCAGACTGATTCATTAAAGCGAAAGTTTCTGCGAATAATGAAGGCTTTTCTTTGTAAGTTCTGTAAATTTTATTGTTAACATGCGAATCTGGCTGATGGAGATAGAATGTACCTTGATTCTTTTCATTTATCTCCATGATTTAGAAACGTAGAACAAGTCATGATCAAATTATCATACTACTGTGTTTTAGCAAGACCTACTGCTTTGTTACTGTAGCTATTAGCAATTTTGTATTTACTGTGCAGTTCGTTTACATCTTAGGGTGGCTGTGAATGATGACTATTCATCCAGTTTCGAAATGCCTCTGTTTTCATGTTCACGGCTAACTCACATGAGGAGTTCCACCAAGGGTTTGAGGCTCTCTTTGGATGGTCTTTAAACTTAATCTTTGGAATGGCACAATCTGCTGCTCTCAGTATGAGATTTCGTAATTCTACATAATTTTTTTCAAGATCTTCTATTGATTCTATGTTATGATCAAAATTGAGTTTAAGAGAACCAGTAATTATAGAGTTTGGGCAAAAAGGTCCCAGTTAGCTTTATCTTCATTGTATTTTGTATATCCGGGGGTATGCTCAGTTTTCTCTGGACTCACCAAGATCTAAACTTCAACTGGAAGATGGTTACTACCCAGTGGTGACTGAATGACATCCCACGTGCAAAGTGGAAAAATACCCGGAGACACTTCAGACAAATCAATTGATGAATTTTTTCTGATCAGAACGATCAGCAATTCTGGTGATAGACTCGTCATTCAGTATCGTTAGATTAGCATTTACTGTAGTGTTAGCTAAATATTCATTATTGTTTGTGATATTTTAGAATTTTTGGACCATAGAGTATGATGGGAATTAAATCACCTAGAATAATCCACTCCTTGTCTGAATCTAAATCAAACAACCAGTCGGCTTCCTTCTTGGATACACCATCTGGGTAATAACAGTTTACAACTTGTGAACTTTGGCCCTTGATATTCACTGCTATACAGCAGGAATGTAAGCGCTTGTCAATCGAGTTACAGGGTGTTTTAACAGGTTGGCATAAAATTTTACACGACACATATATGGCAACTTCTGTTTTAGCATTTTTCTTCACTGCATCAGTCACTGGAAGGAAATAGTATCCCGGGCGTGTTGGTAAATCATTTTTATGACAATTCAGAGAGTGCAGCGCAAGGACATCAAAACTATGGTCTTGCAAAAACTGAATAAGGTAGTCAATGTTACACTTGCTTCTGCAGTTCCATTGTAAAAACTTAAAACGATCTATAACTTGACTGTCCATGTAGCCTTTTAAACTGGTTGCCCGAGTTACAAGAAAAGGAAAGAATAACAACAAACAAAAACAGGCAGCTCGTTTAAAGAGAAAACAAAGAAAGAACTTTCGGTTTGTAAAAGTTCATGACACACTGGCGTGACAGCTTGAAATAATTCTTTTGAATTCCGAAATGGAAGATGTAAGCAGGTGCGTCACGTTTTGCATAATACTGATGAACTGAGTTGAAAGGGTTTCCATGACCACAACAATACTACTAAGATCAACATTAGAAGATGGACAGCCAGGCGATAAAACGTTTAGAGACTCTGTTGGCTTACATTTTTTCTTAGGAGTATTAACAGGGGTGACAGTTCTAGCCTACCAGTACGTTCACAAGTTTCTGACTTGGCGTTGTCTTGTCCCAGGTCGGGGAGAACAGGTTTTTGAAACAGTTACTGGGGAGCAAGCCGCCTTTTTCGTGACCGGCGATTTACTTTTTTTTGTTTTGTTCCCAGCTACAACTGAGGAATATGACATAGGAACAGTAGGGAATATGACATAGGAACAGTAAGGAATATGACATAGGAACAGTATGGAATATGACATAGGAACAGTAAGGAATATGACATAGGAACAGTAAGGAATATGACATGGGAACAGTAAGGAATATGACATAGGAACAGTAAGGAATATGACATAGGAACAGTATTGAATATGACATAGGAACAGTATGGAATATGACATAGGAACAGTATGGTTGCTTGGTCTGGAAGCAAGGTTTGCAGACTGGTGACCACACTGTTCAGGACTTGCTTGTCCTTCTAGCTGGGCCCGTGCAAGAGAAACGGCTTGTAAGTAAGACATATAATCGGATGATTTTAAAGAACCCACCAAGACTCTTAGTTTATATTCAGGACAACCAAGGTAGGAAGCAGATTGGTTTCCTGAATAATTCACGCAGTGCCTGGCATTGGAATATTTGTTGCTGTCATGGCCAGACAGACCACATCTACCACATGTCTATGTGGAGCGAGATACGGATTTTTATGTCCATGCAGCGAGTGCAACGAAATATTTGTGGAACAAATGCTTTAATATCAGAAAGATTGGGAGGGGAGTGTAAGGCGGGGGGGGGGGGGGGGGGGGGGGTTGGGACGGAGGTAACCCCCTCCCCCCAAGATTTTCCTGCTCCCCATTTCCCCTCCTTCCCTACCTCCCTCCCTTTTTTAAAAAAATTAAAAAAAGAAAAAAAAAATAAAACTAAAAACCCCTGGGCCCCCCCCCACCCCAAAAACCCAAACAAAAAAAAAAAAAAGTTTTGGTTTGAGGGGAGAAAAAGGGGAGGCTCAGAGGGGGATTGCTGGGAAGAGGGGCCCCGGCTTTGAGGGGTTCGGGGTGGGAGAAGGACTCCCCCTGGGGGCCCCACTTGCTGGGTCCGCACCAAGTCCCCCCCGGTCCACCACGGGACCACCACGGCCCAGGGACGCGTCCGGCCCAAAACCCTAGAAAGGGGAGTGGAGTTCCACAGCCGAGGTGTTGTGTGTGTTTTTGGTGTGTGTTTGTGTGTGTGTGTGGTTGTGTGTTTTGGTGTGTGTGCCCCTGTGGTGTGTGTGTGTTGTGTGTGTGGGGTGTGTGTGTGTGTGTGTGTTGTGTGTGTGTGTTGTGTCTCCCAGATCCCGAGAGAGGAACAAAAAAACAACAAAACAAACAAAAAACATTTACAAAATTGCAGTGTAAGTGCACCCTCCTTCCCTATTCTGGTCTTTAAGGCACACATGTTGACATTGGGCAGATTATCGGCGACAGGCCACAAGTTGGTCTGACTTTCACGGGAGTTGACAGGTTTTTTCTACCACCCACACTCCCACCCCACACACCCCAAACACACCCCACACACACCCCCCCCCCCCCCCCCACAACACCCACACCCCACACACACACACGCTGGTGATGACATCAGTCCATTGTCAACACCTCTTTTTTCGTCTTCGTTTTCGTCGCGTCGTCGTCGTCGTCGTCGTCGTGTCGTCGCCCTCCTCCTCCCCCTCCCCTCCCTCCTCCCCCGGGCTCCTTTTCTTCTTCTTCTTTTCTTTTCTTTTCTTCTTTTCTTCTTCTTCTTCTTTTCCTCCCCTCCCCTCCCCCTCCTCTTCTTCTTTTCTTCTTTTTTCTTTCTTCTTTTTTTCTTTTTTTCTTCTTCTTCTTCCTTTCTTCTTCTTCCTCTTAGAGAATATAAAAAGTTTTCGGGTCCCCGGTCTAACCAGTTTCGCCGGGGACTCCAGAATGAGCTTTTATGTTCTTGAAAAGTAACACTTCAATAACCAAAAACGTAGGGGGAAAAGCAGCAGTGGCTGACTACCCCATGTGAAACGTGGGGGAAAAAGCAGCCCCGCTGAAAACGCACCCCATATAAAACGTGGAGCAGGATCGATTACTTACTACGTGTTCAGACATACGGACGTCTCTAGACTTGTCTAGACTGACGATCACCGATGGGCCGTTTCACACCCGGCCCAAATCGCGGGGGGTTTACAATTAAGTGCGGGGCTTACGGCGCTCACATGGCCCCAGGTTCCCTTTTTGCGCCAAAAAACAGTCTTTTCCTTAGCTTTGACAGCTCAAAGAATATTATGTTAAAGCAAGTTTTGTGACTTTTCTCCGCGTGACATTTTTCCCCGGTGACTTGTTTTTTTGTTTTGCCCTGTACATTTTTTCTTAGCGTTGACATATAAAAAAGGTATTGACACATTTTAAAATTTTGTGTTCTTGGAGATATGCAGTTATTTTAAAAATGAGGGATCAGGCAAAAACTGGGGGAACCCCAAAGAATTTTGGAAAGTTTTTACCCCAGCATTCCATTTAAAAAAACATTTGGAAGGAAAATAGCAAAAAAAAGAGAAAAATTTGAAAAAAAATAAAAAAAAAAAGAGTAAAACAAAAAAAAGAGTAAAAACTAGAAGGAAAAAATTAAAATTTATTGAGGATAAAGAAAAAAATGTGAAAGCTGCTCTTGTGTTTAAAATTACTCAAGGGGATGTGGCAGAGGATTACAGAATTTTAAAGGGA
The DNA here is from genome assembly GCA_018398815.1 of Conus ventricosus. Lineage (NCBI taxonomy): Eukaryota > Metazoa > Mollusca > Gastropoda > Neogastropoda > Conidae > Conus > Conus ventricosus. The sequence continues at coordinate 11,899 of JAFLJL010000336.1, read as the reverse complement.
AAGTTTTTTTTTTTGTAGTTGTTTTTAAAATTTAGCATTTTTATGGTAAAAAACTAATTAATTCTGAACATCGTTTCTTAAAAATAATCAAGGTGCGCGCACACACAACCTCCCCAGCAAAAGGGGGAAATGCAGGGGAAAAAGAAAAGGAGAGTCCAATACCACTCCGAACAGAAACGCTTTTTAAAAATAAAAAAACAAAAACAAAACACCAGGGACAGTAATACACTCCTTGTAAACCCGGGGGCGCGCCGACACACAACATTCGTAAGGCAGGCAGGGAAAATATAAAATCAGGATACAGAAGACAGAAAAAAAAGAAAGAAATAAGGAGAGAGTTGAATATGCTAGCAAAAGAAGCACACACAGCGCTTTTTTCCCCTTTGGCCCGTTTCGGGAAAGTGTTGGAATTTTTTTGTTCCCCGTTGTGTGGTCTGGGAAAAACAGGGTTTGTGTACTGCTGTCTGTCCGTTACCGGACTTGGGCCTAAAGGGGGGAAAAACCTTTCCCACATTTGAAGGCTTAGCTGGAAAGGTTAACTAAGTTCCCTAAAGTTCTTTAATTTAGTTTTTAATCAAGTCCCTCAAAGTTTTAATAAGTTTTTAATTAGTGTTTATTAACTTTTTTTAAGTTTCTACTTAAGTCCATCAAGTATTTCACCCCCCCCCCAGCTCAAAACCTCAAGTATTCTAAGTTTTTAATCAAATCCCCCAAGTTTTAATTAAGTTTTTAAATTTAAAGTTTTTAATTAAGTTACATCAATTCTTAAAAAGTTCTTGATAAATCCCCCTAAAGCGTCCTCAAGTATCCTAAGTCATCCTTTAAGTAAAAACCAAGTTTTTATTAAAAGTTATTTATAATTATCAAAAAAAATACAATCTTGTTTTTTTTTAAAATTGTAGATGTCTAATTTTGTACACACAGCCTCAAAAAACGCGTCATCGTGGAATATCTTGCTCGCGTTCTCTGCGCGAGATTGGTGATAGTTTTAATGAAGTTTTTAAATTCTAAGACGCATTGATTACAATTCTGGTTTGGGAAAATGTTTTTATGGGGACTCCAGGTCTTTATTTTTTGACTCCACTTTTATAATACGCCGATCTATTTTATAAAAAAATTTAAAATTTTAAGTTCTTAAAATTTTTAAATTTCAAATGGATAAAACGTCTTTTGTTGTTGGCGGGTTTGGCATTTTGTTGTTTCTGTATTTAGGGGTTTCGGGTTTTTTTGTGCTTTGGTTCTTGTTCCCTTGTTTATTATTTTTAAAACGTAATAACCCCCCCCCGCGGCAAGGGCGCCAAAAAGGGCAAAAGTTTTAAGTTCAATATTCATAAGATTTTGGGCTATGGCCCTTGAATCCCCATGGGTTTTATGCTGGCATTGAATCAACTTTTTTGGGCTTTGGCGGTGTTATGTTTTCATTATGATTTATATTCTGTGATTGTAACTTTAAATTTTTTTTTTGTCTTTTCCACTCTGCTAATTTTTTTCCTGCTTAACACCCCCAGGATGGGATGCTTTTCCTGGTTCCACCTGATTCAGTTTTTTTGATTCTGTTTTTTTTTGATTTGGGTTCTTTCCCACCTGATTCGTGTTTTCTGTTCTGTGATTTTTGGCTGGGTCTTTTTGAAGGGAAAAAAATCTATATGTTAAAAGTAATTTTAACCCATGATTTAATGGCGATAACAATGTTCAAATCTGTAATTTTGATCAGTTTTGGACCAAAGACTTTGTTAAAACGGACCCTGCGTTAATCATAATAAAGTCTTTTTTCGAATAATGGGAGCAAATTTACTAACTAGTTTGTGTAAAAACAAAGAACCGTAGCCAACACTTTTCACCTTTCTTAAACCCCAGTTGCGTTCTCCCTGTTTTTTTTATAATGTTTGGGGCGACATCTGTTGAATTTGTTCTATCTGAATTCAGTTCCGGGAACTGTTTTTTTTTCCCACATGCTGCCAAAGAATACAGCCTTTCCTTTTTGGTATAAACAGTTTGGTCATAAAACTTGGTCATTCAAAGTTCGGAAGGTTTAGGCCGCCTGTAGCTGTAGTGGGATCACGTGTTCTGTTTTTTTTTTTAAATTTAATTATTTTTTTTTTTAAAATGAGCCCAAAAAAAAATATTACCACCCTTGTATACCATTTGCTGTTATTGGAGGCCAAAGTGTAGGATACACGATGTTGGTAAAAGCCTTTTAAAAATAAAACAGCAGTTTTGGCAAACTAGACTTTGAGGATTCAGCAAACTGATTCTTTATTGCAGCTTGTCGCTACGAAAGATTTTTAGTTAAGCAAGAAAAATTCAGAAAATATAAATATGTAAAAAAATACATTTTAAAAAAAAATGGCTTCACTGGGAATGATGTAGGCGGTGCAGTGTTGCCTTTTTTTTAGGGGAAGTAATTACGCATTTAGAAAATACGGGATGACGGAGAGAGAAAAAGCAAAACAAAGTGGGAGCAACTAGCCGCGCAAAAGATCCTATGAAAAGCAGAAAATTGGCAGTTAGATTTTATTAATAAAAAACTGAAAAAAAAGGGCATGCAGCTTCACTTTTAAAGAGTTGATCAAGCGTAAAAAAATATTTCTTGTGCAGGAAAACCAATCGAGACATTCCCCCCACCAAAATTCAGCGTTTTTTATCATCCATCGGAAAACAAAAGATGCAAGAAATGCGTTTATGTTTTGGTAGCCCGTTGTGTTTTTTGTTGCGCATAATATTGGCTGAAAAAAAAATGAACAAAATCTATTTTCCCCAAAAGGTATGGGAAGGGAATTACGGCAATTAAAAAGCTAAGCCAAGCGCTGGAGTCAGTGAACAAACAGCGAAGGAATGGTTATCTAAAAAGCAATTTGGCAAATTTTTTACCTGCGCCTAAACAAATACAGAGCCCTCACTTTGTGTTCATCCAAACGACCCATCAAATGGATCTTCTATTTTTACCCCATGATACGTTGACGAAAAAGATTTAAGTTGCGTCACGTCATTGACGTAGCTTCAAGATAAAGATGCGGAAAATTAAACAAAAAGATGCTTTGCTGTTGTGTTGCTAACAATGATATACAACGAGGCCCTTACTTATCCCGCATGATTCAGTCGATGAGGGAAAAAAATTTAAAGGGCGGTGAATCAATTATTTTTTTAAACATTGAGTTACCTTGAAGAGGGGATTCCCGGGAGTTTCCGATCAAGGGTTTAGTTGAAAACTTTAAAAAACAGTTAGCCCCAAAGGCTTTTTCCTACCAGTTCATAGAGAGCTGTTTTACAATTTCGCAACAAGAATGGGTTAGAAGCTGCCCTCAATTTTAGTGCAATGAATAATGAAGAAATTTAAAGGGTTAAAAAAGTACAAAAAATAAAAAAAAAAAACATAAATGTTTTTTGAAGACTCCATCACCCAGCAAATATTCCTTTGGCTTAAAGTAAAGGTACCTTTTTCCGGGGGAAGCAGAAGGGGAACTGCATCAGGCAAACCCTCAGTTTTGGGGTGTCGTCCATACGAAATAAAAAGAATTGTAAAAAAAAGGGTCCCCCCGTGTAATTTTTTCGAGAAAAATGACAAACAAAACAACCCGGGCCCCCAAGTTCTTTTTAAAGGGAAAAACTGCAAAAAATCCACCCGACACAGTTTCCCCTTTAATTAAAAGAGGTTCTCCCAAAGTCCATTGCATATGAAAACTTGGATTAACAAACACACGTTTTTTGTTTGTTCTATCTAATGATTCTTTTTTACAACAGTTTTGTGTTATGGGATTGATCGAGTTTTACGTTTTTATGATGAAAGCTTTTTGCAAACAAAGCTTCTTTGTAGTTGTCTCGATTGCTCGCTGCACAACACTGCGGTATTCCCTTTGCTTTTTTTTTTTATAGTTTTCTCTGGGTCGAAAACTGTACATTTTCGACCCTTTAAACCCAAAAAATCCTTGATTTCCTTTCAGATAATTCTCCCTTCATCTTTCCAAAACCTTCTTGTTAGTAATTGAATGCAAAGGTGAATCTTTAGGGATCGGATGTGTCATACCTCCCGCATGCCCCTTTTGCTATTTATTTCCTGTTTTATAGATATCTTCAGTAGGGATATCTAACAAAACTATTGTATCTGTGAAAGTATCTGGATAGGATACGAGGGCTTTAAAAATAGTCGTAAAGAATTCTAACATCAAAGCTTTGAAATTCTAAAAAAAGTAAAACCCAAAAAATAAGGTTTGTTAATTTGACTTCTTTTTTTTTCTTATGCCAAAAGGCGATCATGAAATTTCTAAGTCCCGTAAATTTTTTTTTGAAGTCGCTTAATTGCTTCGTTTTTCTGGTGACCAAAACTAAAATCTTTTCGCTTGTGCGGATTCTCCATAGTCTTTCCAAAAAACGTTGTTATCGCTTGAAAAAGTCTTTTTCTGAAGATTGTGGATTAGTTCTGAGATCGTGTTCTTCATGATTATGGTTTCATGAACTGTTCTTGATCAAAAGCGATTTACGATGAACAGCTGTAACTTCAAACCGGTCTTAAATAAATTGTAGAGTCTGTAATGGCTACATAATTTTTTTTTTCCCGAAGTTAGGCACAAGTTTTGGCGGTTCTGTTTTTGCCATCTTTAGACTTTCTGCTGCAAAGGATTGTCATTAGCAGGTCATGGGTTCTGAGGAATTCTAAGTAACTTCTGGGGGTTCCCTGTGGTTGGGCCCGGGGCAAATGCCCAAAACCCCTTTTAATGCTTTTGAATTTTTTTGGATTGTTTTGTGTACATTTTAAAGTTGCGTAATGAAGCAGTTGCCCCCTGCCCAACATACGATTTGTTTGATCTAAATACTGAGATAGTTAGCCTTTTACTTGGATCATAACATCTAAGTTTTTTGTTGTTTGCTTTTTCATAAAGGTGTGCCCCATATAATTTTCCCCCACGCAAAACCTTTTAAACATTGAACTTGGTAAATTGACAATAAAACAATCTGTCCCAGTAAAACTTTAAAAAAGCTCCCAATCATCCCGGGGCGCAGAAAATGTAATGCGCGGGATCCAGGCTTAAAAGTTTTTTACAGGGTTTTTATAATTTTCAAAGCGTCCCGCCAAAAAACATAATCAGCCTCAAAGTATGAATCATGATATCTCCATTTTTTTTACACTCTAATTTTGCCACGCTTTGAGTGTTGGTAATCGGACATAATTTCCCTTTCCTAAGACTAGAAAAGAAAGCGCCTTTAGGGGGAAGTGTGTCTTCGTCAAACCTTTCCCCAATGTTATTTTACTCATAAAGGGGAAAGCCCTTTCTAACGAGATTGGGTTAAAATATTCTTCCCTTATTGGGGAGGGTTTTAAGGGCTAGCCGCGGGCTCTAACGAACCTCATGGCTGCAAGAGTCATAAAAGACATGTTATTAAAAAGAAAAAACCTGTACTTTTTTTGATGATGTGAATGCATGTTACCTGAAGGGTCGGTTATGCTTTCTTTAAGATGAGAGTGTTAACCCCGCAAGTTTTGAAAAAAGATGGGCAGCTTCCTGTCTTTGGTTCAAATTTTGTTTAAGATTGCATTTTTCTATGTGTGTCCCCTAAACCCTTCCCCTATGTGTATGGTCTTTACTTTTGGGTTTGTTGCTTTTACTGAGTCTAAACCCCAAATCCCAAAAATGTGTGGCTGATCATCGTTGTTTGGGTTTTAGGGCTTATGATTTCAGATAAATTCGATTATTAGAACAGGCGTTACGCACTTTTGCTGCGCTGTAAAAATCTTCTAGCCCCATTTGGTCCTCTGTTAATTCTGGCGTTGAAGAGCGCCATTTTACTGAAACGATGAAAAACAAATGAAAAAATCTGATGTTACTCACAAAGGCTGTTTTTGGAAAATTTCTGTGGGGTTGGCCCTCATAAGGAACAATGAGTTTATTCGAAATTGCGGGAAACAAAATATGGGAATTTTTCATCCCTTTTCCAGTTCTTAAAAATAATTTACTACCTTCGGGGGAGTAAATTTGTTCTGTATTACAGTCAACTGGGCCGATGCAATTTTTTTTTATGTTCGCTCGCGGCTTGAACAGTTTGGAAATTTTTTTAAACATTTTCTACAGAATTCTTTTTTTACGTCTTTTTTTTGAAGTATGCTGCATTAGTCTATCATTTTTTCGTTCAATGTGTAATGGGTAGCCCCGCTGGTGAAAAAATCAGTAGTAAATCCCCTATTTTTGTCTGGCTCGCCCTCGTTGGCTGTTCTTGGACACTTTAATGGGTGTGATTTTTTTTCCTATCCATGTGTGTTTTAAAGTTATTGTTGTTCTGTTCTTCAAATGATCAATGGAATCCGCTAAGGGGAAAGGTATTCCGCTTTTAAATTAAGATCATTGATGTAGGGTGATAGTTGACACTCTCTCTGCGTTTTTGCGGGCGTAATTTTAGCCTTGCGAAAAACCACATTAAAACATTTTTTGTCGTCTGTATTTTTTGTTTAGAACTGCTCTTTTGAACTAATGTGGAGGTGTGGAAAGTAAGCCCCGTACAATGGCGATACTTGACTGTTTTTTAAACTGATCTCTGGACTTGCCCTTGACCAACCCGGCCCCTTTATTTTGGGTTCTTCAGCGGCCACATCAAAAATGTGAAGCAGTGGTCTGCCACCCCGGGTTTTGTTTAAGTCATTATGAGAAGAATGTTTTTGTTTAGCGAGACCAGCTTCTAAATTTTTTCATTTATTGTTATATAGTCGATTAAAAAGCTAAAAAACTTTACTGGCGGGGTTTTTGTTAGTTTTACTGGAACTTTGAGAAATGCTGAGAAAACTTCCTGTACGTTTGTGGATCAAAAACTTCTAAATCAAATTTCATTTAGTGCTCTTGACCGCTCTTTCCTTAAGCATTCCTTCAAAAAATTCGTCGGGCCTTCTATTTTCCATGTGGTTTCTTTTTTAACTCAAAAAATTTTTTTAAAACAAAAAAAATAAATTAAACAATTTGATGTCTTTTTTGTTTGACTCATAAAATAAAATTAAACACCCTTTTGGGATTGTTATGTGAGCTGTTTTGGCGGTTTAATGTTTCGTTTACTTTTTTTAAAAATTCCCTTTTTTTTTGTCGGTGTTGGGTGTTTGGAAAAACTTTTTCCTTGCCCTTTTTTTTGAGATCAAATTTTGTCTTTTTGTCATTAAAAACAGCTGAAAAGGCTAAATTTTCATCGTGTGTTTGAGTCACTAGGCTTTATTTATTTTCAGATTTAAAAAAACTAAGTTTGCTGTTTTAGTTTTAACCCTAGTGTGTGCTTTTGGGTTAGTTTTTTTTTTTTGCTGCAGCACCCACCTAATGAACACAGGCGAGAGCTAAAGACAAACCCCTGAGGTAAAGCTGCGGGTCGCCTATGCCGTTGCTAAGAGGCCAACACTCGTTCCTGAGCGGCGCTTATAGTTTATGCTCCGATTAACACAGGGAACGCATTAAAAGCGCAGAATACCTTCGTTTGGCTTTTGCTGTATTTGAAAAGGGCCTGTCTAGTTTTTGTTGCATTTGTGTATTGTTTGTTAATCTATAGGTTTTTTTCTTCAGCAGCAGAGACGACCTTAGAGTCGATGTTGCCTGTCTGTAGCAGCAGAGTTCGCCTGCTATCTCTTTTCAGGTACTTTGGATACTTCTGAATTACGCATGCTTTTTTAAAAATAATAAAATCATTTAGTATTCTGGTGGTTTCATCTAATCTGTTATCTGAATATTCAGCTGCGCATCATATTATTAAAAAACAAATGTGCATTAAGGGGTTTTCGCCATTCTTTTTTCTTTATTCAATTTGAATATGTTTATTATGTATTTAACCCTTCTCCCACTTCTATAAACTGATTATCCTCTGTTGACTTTGGTTCAAAATCCATAAGCCGTATTTCGTTGTTAAATAATCATGCGTGTCTTACATTGTGATGGTGTAGTTCTTAGACACAGGTCAACTGCTGTGGATTTCTACACTCCGCTCCAAACAGTTTTCTTATTTCATCAAAATGCTGATAAGGTTTAAGCCCGCTAGCGGTAGGAAATTTGGTTAGGTCTACCATCATTGAACATTGTACTTTCGTTATTTTAGGATTAATAAACTTTTCACTTTGCTCTTTCGAATGGTTCTTCATCTTCACACAGAATAAACACCTGCACCTCTTAAGCGATCTTGCTACGGACACTAAAACTAAAATTCCATATAGTGTATGCCTTTGCTTCTTAGGCTATGTTGTATGATGATCTCACCTCTTTCGTAATTATTTGCTTATTGTGGATTGCTATTGTTCGCTCAATCAGCTCTGCTATTTAGAGTGGCCTAACAGTCATACTCTAACGCGCCATGTCAGAAATGCTGTTACTTTGCTTCGGCGGTTGGTTCTGTTGATCTAATAACACGTTTGTAATTCATTAATAAGTTAGTTTCATATGACAATCTGTCTTTTATATGCTCCTTGAAAGTTTGAGGGCATGCGCTTTTATCAATCAAAACTAAGGGAATGGAAAAAAGCGATTACCATACGCAAAATTTACCAGCTAAATTTTTTACATTTTGCGGATTATCTAGCATCTTGCGGTGCCTATTTATGTTTTCGTGTTCTTCATTATCTTATTCCTTGTACGCAAGATCAGCCTTTCATTCTCGGTTAGCATAGATCATGAATGGTTAAAAATATGTCTGCATCGTTTAAAGAAAAAATACTTCTTGTACCCTCAGTTTTTATAGAATTTTCCTTAACGATATTGCCGCCCTAGATTCTGGGACAACTGTCTGTTTGGGTCTGTTTCTGATGTGAGTTCTATTTTAAAAGTAAGTTCGTTGTGCAGAGCCTGGGCACAATCACTTCAGCCGCCTCCTAGGTCTGGAATCTAACAGTAAGAATTTGATCCGCATCAATAGTTAAGATGGATATATTTGGAACAGTAATATTCCGTTTATTTCCTGCACGCCTCGGGGCTTTCTTCAGGCTTCTATGCGGGGTCAGAATCGAGCAATATTCTTGTAACATTTTTTATAAAAACAAAATAAAAAGGTTAATATTTAAAAACATGCGCGGCATTGACTATGAAGGAGTTAGCTGTTTTTGGTTGCTGGAGACAACGTGAGGTGATACGGCCCCTTTGATACAGCACTCGCTCAACGATTCAATGCGGCGGTGAATTAACAGAAATACGGCCGAAAGCATTATTACAAAAAGTTTTAAACATAAAATCCTCACAACTTTATAGTCCCTAATGATTTTGAACGAGATGATGATGGGCCCCTTTGTATTTTAAAGACGATCGAGGAATAAGTTTTCAGCTTACAGATAAAAGAGACCCATCAAAGTTTGTAGGTTTCGAGTACACTTTAAACCAAAAAACTTTAAGGCAAAAGATTCGAAATCGCTTGGATCCCTAAACCAAAACCAAAATTAAAGCGGAAAGAGTTGCTGAATTTCAAAACATGCAACAAGAACTTCCAACAGTTCACCCCAAAACATGAACTTCAGAGTTAATTCCAATAGCAGCAAAAACAACAATGTAATAGAAGAAGCTGAAACCAGTTTTTCAGAAGAAACGCCATTTAAAAACAATTAATGATCCCCCATTATTCCCGCAAGTAATTAGAGTCTATAATCATGCTGTAAAAAAAAATTAGAGACGAATTAACAGACAATTTAGCGCAAAACTGGGAATTAAAATTAGAAGAGGATATAGAAAAGGAAAAAAGAAAAAACTCGCTCTGAGGCTGACGTCGACAACTTTGGCCTGATGGTTAAAGAAGAAAGAAATAACCAAAGGACTAAAATAAACATGAAGAAAGAGCAAATTCTAAAAGCGGCGTCTCTCACAAACCAAGACCAATTACGATCTCAAGTTGATCAGGAATAAGAGGAAATATCGAATAAAAAATTTATATGAAGACAAACGGCTAGCAGAAAGAATTAAAAAACACTGTTTAGAAGAGCAAGGAGTCACAATTAGCGTGCGTTATAACGGCCTTAGGATTGCAATATGTATGTTGGTGATGGCTTAATTACGGGCGTGGTGGAGGGCAAACGTTCAGTGCTCCATACCAATCTCTGATAAATCTTGGGTAAAAAAAAAAACTTGAGCATCTTGCGAGTTTAATTAAAAAAATTAGCGGTAAAGCTATTGACTCTTTGGCCAGGTATTTTAGGGAGTGTTATTAGAGGGCTTTATTGTCTACGCAAGCATTGTAGTTGAGCTGGATTATGCTGAGCACTTATGGGCATTAGTTCTCTTAATAGTTGGGTTAATATTATTGTGCTAAAGACGACGATAATCTAGGGCAGTTAATCAATTAACAAAGTGCTGTCTTTTCATATTCATGGTCATTACTTTTTTTTGCGGTCTTCAACGGTTCTTTCGGGCTTTGGACTCGGGGATTGGATGACCTTATTCTTGGGTGTTTGCTTTTTTATTGTTTTTAATATTACTGGGCCAGAATTTATGTCGTTTTTCGACTTTGTTCATTGCCTGAGCACAAGGATTTCATTGTTGTAGTTTATTATTGTTCTACCCTGGAGCCTGAGGTCAGAAGGTAGCAGGTATAAACAGTGCCAAACAGCAAAGTTACTTTCGATCTTGCGTTATTTGTTAAAACATTTTGGTACTTTTAATACTCGAAGGCAAAGCAACTGTTAGATTAATAGCCGTCTTAAATTTGCCAAGTAACTGTTTTTGAGCATCAATAGCAGTAGTAAGGATTAGTGATGCTCGACTTGTCTGTGCTTGCGAACCTATGACAACACCAAAGTAAGTACGAATAGAGTCGTTTATTCGTTCTATTCCCGCTCTAGTTAGGCCCTTAGAAGTGTCTAGATAAATGTTGTCCACGCTGTTTTATGCTCTTGCTTATGGCCCCGAGGTGAAAAGTTGTGCCTGAAGAAAAGATGTGTAAGGAGGTTTCCAGTCATACTTATACTTTCTGTGCACGCCCCAAAGATAAAGGGTGCCTAAGCCATGATTGCGGTCCAAATGTTGTCTAAAATCTGTCTTAACAAATTTAATATTAAATTCGTTACAGATCCTTTCAAAAGCCTTCATGTCTATTCTGTTGCTGAATGGATTAAACGTTTTGTCATTTGGCAATGGTGCTTGCAGTTCAGTCAAAATACGCCTGAAGGTGTAATAGAAAATGAAATCTGACACTGACCTCACCAAAGGATTGGATGATTAAAGTGATCAGCATACGACATCCAAAACCCAGTTGTTGCACAAAACACAGCAAAGTTTAACTGGTTTCTGATAAAACTGCATCGGATGACTAAACCACACTTTCGGGATGTAGTCTTTTTTAATAGGGGGGTTAAGATATCTGCTTAATGGAGTACTCACCTTTTTATGAAAGGTGTCAGTCTGGTCACAGAAATGACAAAAGTATCAGTTGTTATATTTTTAAGATGGTAGTGAGGCCCAACAGAATATTTTGCTTTAGTATTTATTTGAACGCACTCATTTTTATTTCGTTTAAAAAATGTTTGTAACAAAACAAACTCAAGACCGTCCCTTTGTTTTTGGAAACTGCTATTGATAACAATTGCGGAAGCAGAATGGTCGCACTCCATGAAATATTTTACAAAGGGGTATGGTTTAATATAAGTGAAACCAAGAAGAATAATAAGGTTCTAAAAGTTAAAAATCAGGGGACAAAGTTAGCCCGTTAATCATACCTGATGGTTATTACGGGTTTTGCTCACTTAAAGAAGCAATGAGTAACTTTAACATTTTCTCTCAAACTTAACAATGCAAATTTACAACAATGTTAACATTCAAACCTGAAGAAGAAGTAGTACTTACCTTTTTGATGTAGAGCTAGCTAAAATGTTAGGTTGACTACAACATGTTAAGTTCCAGAAAACTACTTATGAGGGGAAATCGCTCATCTTGCATTTCATTCATTACTCTTGTTCATTTTGATGAATAAACCA
>JAFLJL010000333.1:47500-48832 GCA_018398815.1 Conus ventricosus | reverse complement strand
GAAGATCATGGAGAAGCCCCGGCAAGGGCTGGACAACTGGAATGACTACCACGCCAGGAGGTCAGTGCCCCTAGAGCTTGGTCCTAGTGCTGATAGATGTATACTGAGAGGCAGAAATTCCGCACAAACATAAAAAATCATGCACAAAAATCTCATTTGTCAGTTATTTAATTGGAAACTTAAACAAACCAAATCTACATTAGAAAATTTGATTGAAAAGGGCATGTGTGAACAGAAAAAAACGACCTAAATCAAATTCATAAACAACTGTCAAACATGGTTATTGCACAGCATAAACCATCTTTCAAAATACATGATTCTGTCAATACTGGTGTATCCACCATTGGCAGCTACACACGCTCGAAGACGCTGAGGCATGGACTACACAAGACGTCGGATCTGCACCTGCTGGATGTTGACCCAGTGATGCTGAAGATCGGCGATCAGTTCACCTCTCGTCTGGGGCCTCAGCTAATGCTGCTCCACTCTCCTGCCGAGCACGTCCCAAAGGTGCTCAATGCAGTTCATGTCAGGTGACAGGGATGGCCAGGGCATCACCTCCACTCCATTCTGCTGCAGAAACTGACGGGTCATCCGGGCACTGTGAGGTGTAGCATTATCATGCCGGAACACAAATCTGCGTCGTCCACCATGGTGATCCAGGAGTGGAAGCAGGACAGGCTGGAGAACGTGGTCCACTTAACGCTGTGCCGTGATGTTGCCATCGATCACCACGAGCTGGGATCTAAAGTTGGCGTTGATGGCACCCCACACCATCACTGAAGGGCCACCAAACCGGTCGAGCTGCCTAACACAAGGGTCATGATACCGTTCTCCTCGTCTCCTGCAAATCCTGATTCTCCCTTCAGCGTGGCTTATGCAAAAACGTGACTCGTCAGAAAAGATGACATTCCTCCATGCGCATCTTTCCAGGAATGCAACTTTTGCTGCCTAATGGCGCCGGGCCTGCCTGTGTCTGTCAGTCAACACAGGGTCAACGTAGGGGCTGTGACACCTGATTCCTGCATGTGACAGGAGTTGTCTGACAGTGCGGCTGCTGATGGTTCCCCCACGCTCCCCCAAAGTTGCTCTAGTGGTGGCAGCAGCAGTCAGGAATCGAATCCTGAGGTGGGAAAGGCGAGTGGCTCGATCTTGTCTCTGGTCGAGGACGGTCAGAAACTGACCGGGTGGCTACCAAGCGCTGTTGTAGGCGGTAGATAGTGGTGTGGTGGGCGTTCATGGCTCTTGCCACCTGTCGGACAGATGAACCGGCCCTCAGCATCCCAACAGCGCGGTTTCGCTGGTTGTTGTCTAGCCGTGGCATTTTCTTGC
>JAFLJL010000333.1:0-30000 GCA_018398815.1 Conus ventricosus | reverse complement strand
GTGCCTGTGGGCAGAACATTTGTGTGTGCCTGTGAGCAGGGATGGTGTGGGGCCTGTGGGCAGGGCATGTGTGTGCCTGTGGCAAGGAAATGGTGTGTGCCTGTGGGCAGAACATGGTGTGTGCCAGTGGGAAGGCATGGTGTGTGCCTGTGGGCAAGGCATGGTGTGTGCCTGTGGGCAGAGCATGGTGTGTGCCTGTGGGCAGGGCATGGTGTGTGCCTGTGCGCAGGGCATAGTGTGTGCCTGTGAGCAGGGCATGGTGTGTGCCTGTGGGCGGGGCATGGTGTGTGCCTGTGGGCAGGGCATAGTGTGTGCCTGTGGGCAGAGCATGGTGTGTGCCTGTGGGCAGGGCATGGTGTGTCCCTGTGGGCAAGGCATGGTGTGTGCCTGTGGGCAGAGCATGGTGTGTGCCTGTGAGCTGGGCATGGTGTGTGCCTGTTGGCAGTCCATGGTGTGTGCCTGTGGCAGGCATGGTGTGTGCCTGTGGGCAGAGCATTGTGTTTGCCTGTGAGCTGGGCATGGTGTGTGCCTGTGGCAGAACATGGTGTGTGCCTGTGAGCAGGGCAATGGTGTGTGCCTGTGGGCAGGCATCGTGTGTGCCTGTGGGCAAGGCATGGTGTGGTGCCTGTGGGCAGAACATGTGTGTGCCAGTGCGGAAGGCAGGGTGCGTGCCTGTGGGCAGGTCGTGGTTGTGTCTGTGAGCAGGGCGTGGTGTGTGCCTGTGGCAGGGCATGATGTGTGCCTGTGGGCAGGGCATGGTGTGTGTCTGTGGCGGGACATTGTGTGTGCCTGTGAGCAGTGCATGGTGTGGGGCCTGTGAGCAGGGCATGGTGTGTGCCTGTGAGCAGGACATTGTGTGTGCCTGTGAGCAGGACATTGTGTGTGCCTGTGAGCAGGACATTGTGTGTACCTGTGAGCAGTGCATGGTGTGTGCCTGTGGGCAGGACATTGTGTGTGCCTGTGAGCAGGACATTGTGTGTGCCTGTGAGCAGGGCATGGTGTGTGCCTGTGAGCAGGACATTGTGTGTGCCTGTGAGCAGAGCATGGTGTGTGCCTGTGAGCAGGGCATGGTGTGTGCCTGTCGCGGGGCATTGTGTGTGCCTGTGGCAGGCATGGTGTGCCTGTGGGCAGGCATGTTGTGTGCCTGTGAGCGGGGCATGGTGTGTGCCTGTGAGCAGGCATGGGTGTGCCTGTGAGCAGGGATGGTGTGTGCCTGTGAGCAGGGCATGTTGTGTCCCTGTGGGCAGGGCATGGAGTGTGCCTGTGAGCAGGCATGGTGTGTGCCTGTGGGCAAGGCATGGGTTTGTGCCTGTGGGCAGGGCATGTTGGGTGTCTGTGGGCAGGGCATGGTGTGTGCCTGTGGCAGGGCATGGTGAGCCTGTGGCAGGCATGTTTTTGTGCCTGTGGGCAGAGCATGGTGTGTGCCTGTGAGCAGGGCATGGTGTGTGCCTGTGGCAGGGCATTGTTTTGTGCCTGGGGTCATGACATCTTGTGTGCCCTGTGAGCAGGTATGGTGTGTGCCTATGGGCAGGCATGGTGTGTGCCTGTGAGCAGGGCATGTTGTGTGCCTGTGGCAAGGCATAGTGTGTGCCTGTGAGCAGAGCATGCTGTGTGCCTGTGGGCAGGGCATGGTGTGTGCCTGTGAGCAGAGCATGGTGTGTGCCTGTGAGCTGGGCATGGTGTGTGCCTGTGGGCAGGCATGGTGTGTGCTGTGGGCAGGGCATAATGTGTGCCTGTGGGCAGAGCATGGTGTGTGCCTGGGGGCAGAGCATGGTGTGTGCCTGTGGGCAAGGAAATGGTGTGTGCCTGTGGGCAGAGCATGGTGTGTGCCTGTGGGCAGGGCATGGTGTGTGCCTGTGGCAAGCATGTTGTGTGCCTGTGAGCAGGCATGGTGTGTGCCTGGGGGCAGGGAAATGATGTGTGCCTGTTGGCAGGGCATAGTGTGTGCCTGTGGGCAGAGCATGGTGTGTGCCTGTGGGCAGGGCATGGTGTGTGCCTGGGGGCAAGGCATGGTGTGTGCCTGTGGGCAGAGCATGGTGTGTGCCTGTGAGCTGGGCATGGTGTGTGCCTGTGGGCAGGGCATGGTGTGTGCCTGTGGCAGGGCATGGTGTGTGCCTGGTAGAGCATGGTGTGTGCCTGTGAGCTGGGCGTGGTGTGTGCCTTTGGGTAGAACATGGTATGTGCCTGTGAGCAGGGCATGGGTGTGCCTGTGGCGGGGCATGGTGTGTGCCTGTGCGCAGGGCATGGTGTGTGCCTGTGGGCAGAACATGGTGTGTGCCTGTGGGAAGGCATGGCGCGTGCCTGTGGGCAGGTCGTGGTGTGTGCCTGTGGGCAGGGCATGGTGTGTGCCTGTGGGCAGGCATGGTGTGTGCCTGTGGGCAGGCATGGTGTGTGTTCGTGGTCAGAACATTGTGTGTGCCTGTGAGCAGGGCTTGGTGTGTGCTGTGGTCATGACATCTTGTGTGCCTGTGAGGAGGGCATGGTGTTGTGCCTATGGCAGGGCATGGTGTGTGCCTGTGAGCAGGGCATGGTGTGTGCCTGTGGGCAAGGCATAGTGTGTGCCTGTGAGCAGAGCATGGTGTGTGCCTGTGAGCAGGGCATGGTGTGTGCCTGTTGGCAGGGCATGGTGTGTGCCTGTGAGCAGAGAATGGTGTGCCTGTGGGCAAGGCATGGTGTGTGCCTGTGGGCAGGGCATGGTGTGTGCCTGTGAGCAGGGCATGGTGTGTGCCTGTGGGCAGGTCATGGTGTGTGCCACTGGTCATGACATCTTGTGTGCCTTTGAGCAGGGCATAGTGTGTGCCTTTGGGCAAGGCATGGTGTGTGCCTGTGAGCAGGGCTGTGGGCAGGGCGTGTTGTGTGCCTGTGGTCATGACATTTTGTGTGCCTTTGGACAGGGCATGTTGTGTACCTGTGGTCATGACATCTCGTGTGCCTGTGAGCAGGGCATGGTGTGGTGCCTGTGGCAGGGCATGGTGTGTGCCTGTGGGCAGGGCAGGGTGTGTGCCTGTGGGCAGGGCATGTTGGTGCCTGTGGGCAGGGCATGTTGTGTGCCTGTTGGCAGAGCATGATGTGTGCCTGTGGGCAAGGCATAGTCTGTACCTGTGGGCAGGGCATAGTGTGTGCCTGTGGCAGGGCATAGTGTGTGCCTGTGGCAGAGCATGGTGTGCCTGTGGGCAGGGCATGGTGTGTCCCTGGGGGCAAGGCATGGTGTGTGCCTGTGGGCAGAGCATGGTTGTGCCTGTGAGCTGGGCATGGTGTGTGCCTGTTGGCAGTCCATGGTGTGTGCCTGTGGGCAGGCATGGTGTTGCCTGTGGGCAGAGCATGGTGTTTGCCTGTGAGCTGGGCATGGTGTGTGCCTGTGGGCAGAACATGGTGTGTGCCTGTGAGCAGGGCATGGTGTGTGCCTGTGGGCGGGGCATCGTGTGTGCCTGTGGGCAAGGCATGGTGTGTGCCTGTGGGCAGAACATGGTGTGTGCCAGTGCGGAAGGATGGTGCGTGCCTGTGGGCAGGTCGTGGGTGTGTCTGTGAGCAGGGCGTGGTGTGTGTGCCTGTGGCAGGCATGATGTGTGCCTGTGGGCGGGGCATGGTGTGTGTCTGTGGGCAGGACATTGTTGTGCCTGTGAGCAGTGCATGGTGTGTGCCTGTGAGCAGGCATGGTGTGTGCCTGTGAGCAGGACATTGTGTGTGCCTGTGAGCAGGACATTGTGTTGCCTGTGAGCAGGACTGTGTGTGTACCTGTGAGCAGTGCATGGTGTGTGCCTGTGGGCAGGACATTGTGTGTGCCTGTGAGCAGGACATTGTGTGTGCCTGTGAGCAGGCATGGTGTGTGCCTGTGAGCAGGACATTGTGTGGCCTGTGAGCAGAGAAATGGTGTGTGCCTGTGAGCGGGGCATGGTGTGTGCCTGTCGGCAGGGCATTGTGTTGCCTGTGGGCAGGGCATGGTGTGTGCCTGTGGGCAGGGCATGTTGTGTGCCTGTGAGCAGGGCATGGTGTGTGCCTGTGAGCAGGCATGGTGTGTGCCTGTGAGCAGGGGATGGTGTGTGCCTGTGAGCAGGCATGTTGTGTCCCTGTGGGCAGGGCATGGAGTGTGCCTGTGAGCAGGGCATGGTGTGTGCCTGTGGGCAAGGCATGTGTGTGCCTGGGGGCAGGGCATGTTGGGTGTCTGTGGGCAGGGCATGGTGTGTGCCTGTGGGCAGGGCATGGTGTGAGCCTGTGGGCAGGGCATGTTGTGTGCCTGTGGGCAGAGCATGGTGTGTGCCTGTGACAGGGCCCATGGTGTGTGCCTGGGGGCAGGCATTGTGTGTGCCTGTGGTCATGACATCTTGTGTGCCTGTGAGCGGGGTATGGTGTGTGCCTATGGCAGGGCATGGTGTGTGCCTGTGAGCAGGCATGTTGTGTGCCTGTGGGCAAGGCATAGTGGTGTGCCTTTGAGCAGAGCATGCTGTGTGCCGGGGGGCAGGCATGTGTGTGCCTGTGAGCAGAGCATGGTGTGTGCCTGTGAGCTGGGCATGGTGTGTGCCTGTGGCAGGGCATGGTGTGTGCCTGTGGGCAGGGCATAATGTTGCCTGTGGGCAGAGCATGGTGTGTGCCTGTGGGCAGAGCATGGTGTGTGCCTGTGGCAAGGCATGGTGTGTGCCTGTGGGCAGAGCATGGTGTGTGCCTGTGGGCAGGGCATGGTGTGTGCCTGTGGGCAGAGCATGTTGTGTGCCTGTGAGCAGGGCATGGTGTGTGCCTGTGGGCAGGGCATGATGTGTGCCTGTTGGCAGGGCATAGTGTGTGCCTGTGGGCAGAGCATGGTGTGTGCCTGTGGGCAGGGCATGGTGTGTGCCTGTGGGCAAGGCAGGTGTGTGCCTGTGGGCAGAGCATGGTGTGTGCCTGTGAGCTGGGCATGGTGTGTGCCTGTGGGCAGGCATGGTGTGTGCCTGTGGGCAGGGCATGGTGTGTGCCTGGGGGTAAGCATGGTGTGCCTGTGAGCTGGGCGTGGTGTGTCCCTTTTGGGGTAGAACAATGGTATGTGCCTGTGAGCAGGGCATGGTGTGTGCCTGTGGCAGGGCATGGTGTGTGCCTGTGCGCAGGCATGGTGTGTGCCTGTGGGCAGAACATGGTGTGTGCCTGTGGGGAAGGCATGGCGCGTGCCTGTGGGCGGGTCCGTGGTGTGTGCCTGGGGGCAGGCATGGTGTGTGCCTGTGGCAGGGCATGGTGTGTGCCTGTGGCAGGCATGGGGGGTGTTCGTGGTCAGAACATTGTGTGTGCCTGTGAGCAGGCTTGGTGTGTGCCTGTGGTCATGACATCTTGTGTGCCTGTGAGGAGGGCATGGTGTGTGCCTATGGGCAGGGCATGGTGTGTGCCTGTGAGCAGGGCATGGTGTGTGCCTGTGGGCAAGGCATAGTGTGTGCCTGTGAGCAGAGCATGGTGTGTGCCTGTGAGCAGGGAAATGGTGTGTGCCTGTTGGCAGGGCATGGTGTGTGCCTGTGAGCAAGAATGGTGTGTGCCTGTGGGCAAGGCATGGTGTGTGCCTGTGGGCAGGGCATGGTGTGTGCCTGTGAGCAGGGCATGGTGTGTGCCTGTGGCAGGTCATGGTGTGTGCCACTGGTCATGACATCTTGTGTGCCTTTGAGCAGGGCATAGTGTGTCCCTTTTGGGGCAAGGCATGGTGTGTGCCTGTGAGCAGGGCTGTGGCAGGGCGTGTTGTGTGCCTGTGGTCATGACATCTTGTGTCCTGTGGACAGGGCATGTTGTGTACCTGGGGTCATGACATCTCGTGTGCCTGTGAGCAGGGCATGGTGTGTGCCTGTGGGCAGGGCATGGTGTGTGCCTGTGGGCAGGGCATGGTGTGTGCCTGTGGGCAGGGCATGTTGGGTGCCTGGGGCAGGGCATGTTGTGTGCCTGTTGGCAGAGCATGATGTGTGCCTGTGGGCAAGGCATAGTCTGTACCTGTGGGCAGGGCATAGTGTGTGCCTGTGGGCAGGGCATGGTGTGTGCCTGTGGCCGAGCATGGTGTGTGCCTGTGGTAGAACATGGTGTGTGCCTGTGGGCAGGCGTGGTGTGTGCCTGTGGGCAGGGCATGGTGTATGCCTGTGGGCAAGGCATGGTGTGTGTCTGTGGGAAAGGCATGGTGTGTGCCTGTGGCAGGGCATGCTGTGTGCCTGTGGCAAGGCATGGTGTGTGCCTGTGGGCAGGGCATGCTGTGTGCCTGTGGGCAAGGCATGGTGTGTGCCTGTGAGGCAGGGCATGGTGTGTGCCCGTGGGCAGGCATGGTGTGTGCCTGTGGCAGGGCATGGTGTGTGCCTGTGGGCAAGGCATGGTTTGTGCCTGTGAGCAGGGCATAGTGTGTGCTTATGGGCAGGGCATGGTGTATGCCTGTGGGCGTGGCATGTTGTGCCTGTGGGCAGGCATGGTATGCCTGTGAGCAGGGATGGTGTGTGCCTGTGGGAAAGGCATGCTTTGTGCCTGTGGGCAAGGCATTGTGTGTACCTGTGGAAGGGCATACTTTATGCCTGTGGGCAGAGCATGGTGTGTGCCTGTGGGCAGAGCATGGTGTGTGCCTGTGGGCAGGGCATAGTGTGTACCTGTAGACAGGGCATGGTGTGTGCCTGTTGGCAGGGCATGGTGTGTGCCTGTGGGCAGGGCATGGTGTGTGCCTGTGGGCAGGGCATGCTGTGTGCCTGTGGGCAGGGCTTGCTGTCTGCCTGTGGGCAGGGTATAGTTTGTGCCTGTGGGCAAGGCATGGTGTGTGCCTGTGGGCAGGGCATAGTGTGTACCTGTGAGCAGAGCATGCTGTGTGCCTCTGGGCAGAGCATGGTGTGTGCCTGGGCAGGGCATAGTGTGTGCCTGTGGGCAAGGCATGGTTTTTGCCTGTGGGCAGGGCATGTATGTGCCTGTGGGCAGGGCATGGTGTGTGCCTGTGGGCAGAACATGGTGTGTGCCTGTGGCAGAACATAGTGTGTGCCTGTGGGCAAGGCATGGTGGTGCCTGTGGCAAGGCATGGTGTGTGACTGTGGCAGTGCTTGGTGGTGTGCCTGTGTTCAGGGCATAGTGTGTGCCTTTGGGCAGGCATAGTGTGTGCCAGTGGACAGAGCATGGTGTGTGCCTGTGGGAAGGCATAGTGTGTGCCTGTGGGCAGGGCATGGTGTGTTGCCTGTGGGCAGGGCATATTGTGTGCCTGTGGTCATGACATCTTTTGTTCCTGTGGCGGGGCATGTTGGGTGCCTGTGGGCAGAGCATGGTGGTGCCTGTGGGCAGGGCATAGTGTGTGCCTGTGGCAAGGCATGGTGTGTGCCTGTGGGCAGGGCATGGTGTGTGCCTGTGGGAGAGGCATAGTGTGTGCCTGTGGGCAAGGCATAGTGTGTGCCATTGGCAGAGCAGGGTGTGTGCCTGTGGTCAAGGCATAGTTTGTGCCTGTGGGCAAGGCATAGTGTGTGCCTGTGGGCAGGGCATGATGTGTGCCTGTGGGCAAGGCATGGTGTGTGCTTATGGGCAAGGCATAGTGTGTGCATGTGGGCAGGGCATGGTGTGTGCCTGTGGCAAGGCATGGTGTGTGCCTGTGAGCAGGGCATGCTGTGTGCCTGTGGGCAGGGCATGGTGTGTGCCTATGGCCAGGCATGGTGTGTGCCTGTGAGTGTGTGCCTGTGGGCAGAGCAGGGTGTGTGCCTGTGTTCAGGGCATGTGGGGTGCCTGTGGCAAGGCATGGTGTGTGCCTGTGTGCAGGGCATGTTGTGTGCCTGTGGTCATGACATTCTGTGTGCCTGTGACCAGGCATGGTGTGTGCCTGTGGGCATGAAATGGTGTGTGCCTGTGACCAGGGCATGGTGTGTGCTTGTGAGCGGGGCGTGTTTGTGCCTGTGTCATGACATCTTGTGTGCCTGTGGACAGGGCATGTTGTGTACCTGTGGTCATGACATCTTGTCTGCCTGTGAGCAGGGCATGTGTGTGCCTGTGGGCACGGCATAGTGTGTGCCTGTGGCAGACATGTTGTGGCCTGTGGGTAAGGCATGTTGTGTGCCTGTGGTCATGACATCTTGTGTGCCTGTAAGAAGGGCATGGTGTGTGCCTGTGGGCAGGGCATGGTGTGTGCCTGTGGGCGGGCATGGTGTGTGCCTGTGGACAGGGCATGGTGTGTGCCTGTGGACAGGGCTTGCTGTGTGCCTGTGGACAGGGCATGGTGTGTGCCTGGGGGAAGGGGCATGGTTTGTGCCTGTGAGCAGGCATGGTGTTGCCTGTGGACTGCATGGTGTTTGCCTGTGAGCAGAGCATGGTGTTGCCTGTGGGCAGGGCATGGTTTGTGCCTGTGAGCAGGGCATGGTGTGTGCCTGTGGGCAGGGCATGGTGTGTGCCTGGGGCGGGGCATGTTGGGTGCCTGTGGGCAGGGAATGTTGTGTGCCTGGGCAGAGCATGATGTGTGCCTGTGGGCAAGGCATAGTGTGTACCTGTGGCAGGGCATGGTGTGTGCCTGTGGGCAGGGCATGGTGTGTGCCTGTGGGCAAGGCATGGTGTGTGCCTGTAGGCAGGGCATGTGTGTGCCTGTGGGCTGATCATGGTGTGTGCCTGTGAGCAGAACATTGTGTGTGCCTAGGGGCAGGGCATGGTGTGTGTTTGGGTGGCAGGGCATGCTGTGTCCCTGTGATCAGGACATGTGTGGGGCCTGTGGGCAAGGCATGGTTGTGTCCTGTGGCAAGGCATAGTGTGTGCCTGTGGGCAGGGCATGCTGTATGCCTGTTGGCAGAGCATGCTGTGTGCCTGGGGGCAGAGCATGGTGTGCCTGTGGGCAGAGCATGGTGTGTGCCTGTGGGCAAGGCATAGTGTGTGCCTGTGGGCAGAGCATGGGTGTGTGCCTGTGGCAGAACATGGTGTGCCTGTGGGCAGAGCATGGTGTTGCCTGTGGGCAAGGCATAGTGTGTGCCTGTGGCAGAGCATGGGGGGTTGCCTGTGAGCATGGCATAGTGTGTGCCTGTGGGCAAGGCATTGTGTGTACCTGTGGGCAAGGCATGGTATGTGCCTGTGGCAGAACATGGTGTGTTCCTGTGGGCAGAACATGGTGGGGTGCCCGTGGGCAGGGCATGGTGTGTGCCTGTGGGCAAGGCATGGTGTTTGCCTAAGGGCAGGCATGGTGTGTGCCTGTGGGCAGGGCATGTTGTGTGCCTGTGGGCAGGGAATGGTGTGTGGATGGGGGCAAGGAATTGTGTGTGCCTGGGGCAGGGCATGGTGTGTGCCTGTTGGCAGGCATGTTGGGTGCCTGTGGTCAGGGCATTTTGGGGTGCATCTGGGCAGGGCATGTTTGGTGCCTTTGGCAAGGCATGGTGTGTGCCTGTGAGCACGGCATGGTGTGTGCCTCTGGCAGGGCATTTTGTGTACCTGTGGGCAGGGCATTGTGTGTGCCTGTGAGCAGGCATGGTGGGGCCTGTGGGCAGGGCATGGTGTGTGCCTGTGGGCAGGGCATGGTGTGTGCCTGTGGGAAGGGCATGGGGGTGTGCCTGTGGGCAGGGCATGTTGTGTGCCTGTGGTCATGACATCTTGTTGTCCTGTAAGAAGGGCATGGTGTGTGCCTGTGAGCAGTTCATGGTGTGTGCCTATTGGCAGGGCATAGTGTGTGCCTTTGGGCAGAACACTGGTGTGTGCCTGTGAGCAGGGCACGGGGTGTGTGCCTGTGGGTAGGGCATGGTGTGTGCCTGTGAGCAGGGCATGGTGTGTGCCTGTAGTCGGGGCATGGTGTGTACCTGTTGGCAGGGCATAGTGTGTGCCTGTGGGCAGGGCATGTTGGGTGCCTGTGGCAGGGCATGTTGTGTGCCTGTTGGCAGATCATGATGTGTGCCTGTGGGCAAGGCATAGTCTGTACCTGTGGCAGGGCATAGTGTTCCCTGTGGGCAGGGCATGGTGTGTGCCTGTGAGCAAGCATGGTGTTGCCTGTGGGTAGAACATGGTGTGTGCCTGTGGGCAGGGCATGCTGTGTGCCTGTGGTCAGGACATGCTGTGTGCCTGTAGGCAAGGCATGGTGTGTGTCTGTGGGAAGGCATGGTGTGTGCCTGTGGGCAGGGCATGGTGGTGCCTGTGGCAATACATGGTGTGTGCCTGTGGGCAGGGCATGCTGTGTGCCTGTGGGCTAGCATGGTGTGTGCCTGTGAGCAGGGTATGGTGTGTGACTGTGGGCAGGGCATGGTGTATGACTGTGGGCAGGGCATGGTGTGTGCCTGTGGGCAAGGCATGGTTGTGCCTGTGAGAAGGGCATGGTGTGTGTTTTGTGGGTAGGGCAGGGTGTATGCCTGTGGCGGGGCATGGATTGTGCCTGTGGGCAGGGCATGGTGTCTGCCTGTGAGCAGGGATGGTGTGTGCCTGTGGGAAAGGCATGCTGTGTGCCTGTGTGCAAGGCATTGTTGTGCCTTTGGGAAGGGCATACTTTATGCCTGTGGGCTGAGCATGGTGTGTGCCTTGGGCAGAGCATGATGTGTGCCTGTGGCAGGGCATAGTGTGTACCTGTAGACAGGGCATGGTGTGTGCCTTTTGGGCAGGGCATGGTGTTGCCTGTGGCAGGGCATGGTGTGTGCCTGTGGGCAGGGCATGCTGTGTGCCTGTGGCAGGGCTTGCTGTCTGCCTGTGGGCAGGGTATAGTTTGTGCCTGTGGGCAAGGCATGGTTTGTGCCTGTGGGCAGGCATAGTGTGTACCTGTGAGCAGAGCATGGTGTGTGCCTGTGGGCAGAGCATGGTGTGTGCCTGTGGCAGGGCATAGTGTGTGCCTGTGGGCAAGGCATGGTTTTTGCTGTGGGCGGGGCATGGTATGTGCCTTTGGGCAGGCATGGTGTTGCCTGTGGGCAGAACATGGTGTGTGCCTGTGGGCAGAACATAGTGTGTGCCTGTGGGCAGTGCTTGGTGTGTGCCTGTGGGCAGGGCATAGTGTGTGCCTGTGGGCAGGGCATAGTGTGTGCCAGTGGGCAGAGCATGGTGTGTGCCTGTGGGCAAGGCATAATGTGTGCCTGTGGGCAGGGCATGGTGTGGCCTGTGGCAGGGCATTTGTGTGCCTGTGGTCATGACATCTTTTGTGCCTGTGGGCAGGGCATGTTGGGTGCCTGTGCAGAGCATGGGGGGTGCCTGTGGGCAGGGGCATAGTGTGTGCCTGTGGGCAAGGCATGGTGTGTGCCTGGGGGCAGGGCAGGGTGTGTGCCTGTGGGAGAGGCATAGTGTGTGCCTGTGGGCAAGGCATAGTGTGTGCCATTGGCAGAGCATGGTGTGTGCCTGTGGTCAAGGCATAGTTTGTGCCTGGGGGCAAGGCATAGTGTGTGCCTGTGGGCAGGGCATGGTGTGTGCCTGTGGGCAAGGCATGGTGTGTGCCTGTGGCAAGGCATAGTGTGTGCATGTGGGCAGGGCAGGTGTGTGCCTGTGGGCAAGGCATGGTGTGTGCCTGTGAGCAGGGCATGGTGTGTGCCTGTGGGCAGGCATGGTGTGTGCCTATGGCCAGGGCATGGTGTGGTGCCTGTGCGCAAGGCATAGTGTGTGCCTGTGAGCAGAGCATGGTGTGTGCCTGTGTCAGGGCATGTGGAGTGCCTGTGGGCAAGGCATGGTGTTGCCTGTGTGAAGGGCATGTTGTGTGCCTGTGGTCATGACATTCTGTGTTGCCTGTGACCAGGGCATGGTGTGTGCCTGTGGCAGGGCATGGTGTGCCTGTGAGCAGGGCATGGTGTGTGCCTGTGAGCAGGGCGTGTTGTGTGCCTGTGGTCATGACATCTTGTGTGCCTGTGGACAGGGCATGTTGTGTACCTGTGGTCATGACATCTTGTCTGCCTGTGAGCAGGGCATGGTGTGTGCCTGTGGGCACGGCATAGTGTGTGCCTGTGGGCAGGACATGTGTGTGTGCCTGTGGGTGGGGCATGTTTGTGTGCCTGTGGTCATGACATCTTGTGGGCATGTGGACAGGCATGTTGTGTGCCTGTGGCCATGACATCTTGTGTGCCTGTAAGAAGGCATGGTGTGTGCCTATGGGCAGGGTATGGTGTGTGCCTTTCGGCATGGCATGGTGTGTGCCTCTGGACAGGCATGGTGTGTCCTGTGGACAGGCATGGTGTGTGCCTGTGGGAAGGGCATGGTGTGTGCCTGTGAGCAGGGCATGGTGTGTGCCTGTGGACTGGCATGGGTGTGCCTGTGAGCAGAGCATGGTGTGTGCCTGTGGCAGGCATGGTGTGTGCCTGTGAGCAGGCAGGGTGTGTGCCTGTGGGCAGGCATGGTGTGTGCCTGTGGACAGGGCATGTTGGGTGCCTGTGGGCAGGGAAATGTTGTGTGCCTGTGGGCAGAGCATGATGTGTGCCTGTGGGCACGGCATAGTGTGTACCTGTGGGCAGGGCGTGGTGTGTGCCTGTGGGCAGGGCATATTGTGTGCCTGTGGGCAAGGCATGGTGTGTGCCTGTAGCAGGGCATGGTGTGTGCCTGTGGGCTGATCATGGTGTGTGCCTGTTAGCAGAACATTGTGTGTGCCTGTGGCAGAGCATGGTGTGTGCTTGTGGCAGGGCATGCTGTGTCCCTGTGGGCAGGGCATGGTGTTTTTCCTGTGGGCAAGGCATGGTGTGTGCCTGTGGCAAGGCATGGTGTGTGCCTGTGGGCAAGGCATGATGTGTGCCTGTGGGCAGGGCATGCTGTATGCCTGTTGGCAGAGCATGCTGTGTGCCTGTGGGCAGAGCATGGTGTGTGCCTGTGTTCAGAGCATGGTGTGTGCCTGTGGGCAAGGCATGATGTGTGCCTGTGGGCGGGGCATGCTGTATGCCTGTTGGCAGAGCATGCTGTGTGCCTTGTGGGCAGAGCATGGTTTTGTGCCTGTGGGCAGAGCATGGTGTGTGCCTGTGGGCAAGGCATAGTGTGTGCCTGTGGGCAGAGCATGGTGTTTTTCCTGTGGGCAGAACATGGTGTTTGCCTGTGGGCAGGGCATGGTGGGGGCCTGTGGCAGGGCATGTTGTGTCCCTGTGGGCAGGGAATGGTGTGTGCATGTGGGCAAGGAATGGTGTTGCCTGTGGGCAAGGCATGGTGTGTGCCTGTTGGCAGGGCATGTTGGTGCCTGTGGTCAGGGCATTTTGGGGTGCCTCGGGGCAGGGCATGTTTGGTGCCTTTGGGCAAGGCATGGTGTGTGCCTGTGAGCACGCATGGTGTGTGCCTCTGGGCAGGGCATGTTGTGTGCCTGTGGGCAGTGCATGGTGTGTGCCTGTGAGCAGATCATGGTGTGGCCTGTGGGCAGGGCATGGTGTGAGCCTGTGGGCAGGGCATGGTGTGTGCCTCTGGGCAGGCATGTTGGTGCCTGTGGCAGGCATGTTGGGTGCCTGTGGGCAGGGCATGTTGGTGCCTGTGGGCAGGGCATGGCGTGTGCCTGTGGGCAAGGCATAGTGTGTGCCTGTGGGCAAGGATGCTGTGTGCCTGTGGGCAAGACATGGTATGTGCCTGTGAGCAGAACATGGTGTGTGCCTGTGGGCAGATCATAGTGTGTGCCTGTGGGCAGAACATGGTGTGTGCCTGTGGGCAGAACATGGTGTGTGTGCCTGTGGTCAGGCATGGTGTGTGCCTGTGACCCAGGGCATGGTGTGTTCCTGTGGGTTGAGCATGGTGTGTGCCCTTGGCAGGGCATGGTGTTTGCCTGTGGGCAGGGCATAGTGTCTGCCTGTGGCAGGGCATGGTGTTGTGCCTGTGGGCAGAGCATGGTGTGTGCCTGTGGGCAGAACATGGTGTGCCTGTGGTCAGAGCATGGTGTGTGCCTGTGTGCAGATCATGGTGTGTGCCTGTGGGCAGAGTATGGGTGTGTGCCTGTGTGAAGGCATGGTGTGTGCCTGTTGGCAAGGCATGCTGTGTTCTTGTGGGCAAGGCATGGTGTGTGCCTGTGGGCAGAACATGGTGTATGCCTGTGGCAAGGCATGGTGTGTGCCTGGGGGCAAGGCATGGTGTGTGCCTTGGGTTGAGCATGGTGTGTGCCTGTGGGCAGGGCGTGGTGTGTGTTTGGGGAAAGCACGGTGTGTGCCTGTGGCAGGGCATAGTGTGTGCCTGTGGGCAGGGCATGGTGTGTGCCTGGGGGCAGAGCATGGTTTGTGCCTGTGGGCAAGGCATGCTGTGTGCCTAGGGGCAGGCATGGTGTGTGCCTGTGGGCAGAGCTGGTGTGTGCCTGTGGGGAAGGCATGCTGTGTGCCTGTGGCAAGGCATGCTGGGGTGCCTGTGAGCGGGGCATAGTGTGTGCCTGCGAGCAGAGCATGGTGTGTGCCTGTGGGGAAGGAATGGTGTGTGCCTGTGAGCAGGGCATGTTGTGTGCCTTTGGGAAGAGCATGTTTGTGTGCCTGTGGCAGAGCATGGTGTGTGCCTGTGAGCAGGGCATAGTGTGTGCCTGTGAGCAGGGCATGGTTGTCCTGTGGCAGGCATGGTGTGTGTGTGCCTGGGGCAGGGCATGCTGTGTGCCTGTTGGCAGGGCATATGTGTGCCTGTGGGCAGGGCATGGTGTGTGCCTGTGGGCGGGGTATGCTGGACAACAAGAGCTAAACACCCGAAGATCAGTAATAACATGTATCTTCGATCTGGTCTTCACTTTGCTCTTTGGGCTATTTTAGTATCATTGTTATCCTGTATCTGTGCTGTCTCTCTCTCTCTCCTCTCTCTCTCTCTTCTCTCTCTCTCTCTCTCCCTTTTCTCTCTCTCTCTCTCTCTCTCTCTCTCCTCTCTTTCTCTCTTCTCTCTCAGTGTCTCTCTGTCTCTCTGTCTCTGTGTCTGTCTCTGTCTCTGTCTGTCTCTGTCTGTATCTATCTGTCTCTGTCTCTCTGTATCACTGTCCCTCTGTCTCTCTGTCTCTCTGTCTCTCTGTCTCTCTGTCTCTCTGTCTGTCTGTCTGTCTCCTCTCTCTGTGTGTGTGTGTGTGTGTGTGTGTGTGTGTGTGGTGTTGTGTGTGTGTGTGTGTGTGTGTGTGTGTGTGTGTTACTATTTCATTCCTAACTATTCTCTGTGTGAATACTGATGTCCTGGATACCGTGAATACCTGTCTACACCGTCAACTTATCAATGAGTTCCAACTCACTATGTCACCTCCTATTGCCATAGCCAACCAATCAATGACTTCACCTTCACCACCTATTACCATAGCCAACCAATCAACAACTTCCCCCTTTCACCATGTGAACATCTATCATCAATAGCCAACCAATCAACGACTTCCCCCTTCACCACCTATCATCAATAGCCAACCAATCAACGACTTCCCCCTTCACCACCTATTATCAATAGCCAACCAATCAACGACTTCCCCCTTCACCACCTATTATCAATAGCCAACCAATCAACGACTTCCCCTTTCACCACCTATTATCAATAGCCAACCAATCAACGACTTCCCCCTTCACCACTTATTATCAATAGCCAACCAATCAACGACTTCCTCCTTCATCAC
Organism: Conus ventricosus; assembly: GCA_018398815.1. Classification (NCBI taxonomy): domain Eukaryota; kingdom Metazoa; phylum Mollusca; class Gastropoda; order Neogastropoda; family Conidae; genus Conus; species Conus ventricosus. The sequence continues at coordinate 14,615 of JAFLJL010000333.1, read as the reverse complement.
CTATTATCAATAGCCAACCAATCAACGACTTCCACCTTCACCACCTATTATCAATAGCCAACCAATCAACGACTTCCCTCTTCACCACCTATTATCAATAGCCAACCAATCAATGACTTCCCCTTCACCACCTATTAACAATAGCCAACCAATCAACGACTTCCACCCTCACCACGTGAACATCTATCACCAGTAGCCAACCAATGAATGACTTGCACCCTCCCCACCTATCACCAATAGCCAACCAATCAATGACTTCCAACCTCAGCACATGAACATCTATCATCAATAGCCAACCAATCAACGACTTCCACCCTCACCACGTGAACATCTTCACCAATAGCCAACCAATCAACGACTTCCACCCTCACCACGTGTACATCTATCACCAATAGCCAACCAATCGACGACTTCCACCCTCACCACGTGAACATCTATCACGAATACAAACCAATGAATAACTTCCACCACATTGAATGTACATCTAACAACAAACCACCATTAATGAATAAATGATTTTCCGCGCTGATCACATGAATAACTGTCAACTGAATCCAATTAATCAAGTAATTCCACCCGACCGCGTTTACATCTACCTCCAACATTCAAAAACCAAGACATTCCATCCTCATATCATCAAGGCTGTGTGTGTGTGTGCGTGCGTGCGTGCGTGCGTGCGTGCGTGCGTACGTGCGTGCGTGCGTGCGTACGCGCGCGCGCGCGCGCGCGCGCGCGCGCGCGTGTGTTTTGTGTGGTGTGTGTGGTGTGTGTGTGTGTGTGTGTGTGTGTGTGTGTGTGTGTGTGTGTGTGTGTGTGTGTTCATGATTTCGGGGGTAATGACAATGATGATGGGTATGGTGATGAAAATTGTTGTTCTTGGGTGTTGCTTTCTGACAATTGACATGACTTTAAGCTAAATGCATGTCCCTTTTACATACTAGCTTCAAACAATCTTTATGCGATCGAAAATATTTTCATCTACAGTTTTTTTTCCTGACGTCCATAACGCAAAAGAGAGAATTATTGGAAGACCTCTTCTTCAGCATGACAAATCTTTAGTTTATTCGTTGATCTAACTATAGACATGGAAATGTTATGGCGATCCTATAACACCAGCTGCACTTACGTTATCTGGTCGCTTTGTTACAATCCTCTTAGACAATAGTATTTTCTGATGATTTTACATGATAGCCACGTACTATTCTGAATAACTAGTTAGGTAGTACCCAGTCCTATTTTCTAGTACTAATTCCCAGTCTATTTGTCAGGTGATTGTTTCAGCAAGATCCTAAACTGTACATGTCCTGCGTGATTGCTTTTTCAGCTAGATCTAAACTGTGTATAGGTATGACATGATAGTTTTTTTTGCTACAATTACGTGATTGTTTTTCCAGCAAGACCTAAACTGTACATGCATTACTTGATTGTTTTTCAGCTAGATCCTAAACTGTACATGTATTACGTGATTGTTTTTCAGTTAGATCCTAAACTGTACATGTATTACGTGATTGTTTTTCAGCAAGATCCTAAACTGTACATGTATTATGTGATTGTTTTTCAGCAAGATTCTAAACTGTACATGTATTATGTGATTGTTTTTCAGCAAGATCCTAAACTGTACATGTATTATGTGATTGTTTTTCAGCAAGATCCTAAACTGTACATGTATTATGTGATTGTTTTTCAGCAAGATCCTAACTGTACAGTATTACGGGAGATACTTTAATGCCTGGTCGGAGGAAGATGAGGTACAGCGATTTTATTCAGCATGCTTATACCGTGACAGAATCAGCTAGCTGCTTCCTCCTCTTCTCTCCATGCCACCTCCTCCTCTTCTCTACCCACCCTCCCTGAGCTTGCCATGCAGTGCTGTGATGTAGATGTCAGCCGTGTTAGATACTCGGGTAGAGAAGCCGAGAGCACAGCCTAAATGGTGCTTTGTTTGTTATGAATGGAAAGCAAAGCATAGAGAACGCTTTCTTTGTTGTGATTTCAAAAGAGGAGTAATGATGCTGCTTTGTTTGTTATGAAGTCAAAAGCAGAGGATAAATGGCACTTTGTTTTTTCAGATCACCTCTCTCTTTAGGTTGTGCTTCCCCCCTCCTTTCTTCACTTGTTCCCTCCAGTTCACTTGATTCTCCTCCATCACCAACCACATCCTCCCTTCACACTTCATCCTTCCCACCCCACCCTTCAACACCCCACCCTTCACACCCCACCCTTCAACACCCCACCCTTCAACACCCCACCCTTCAACACCCCACCCTTCCACACCACACCCTTCAACACCCCTCACCAGCTACCTCGCCCATCCCTCTTCCTCACACCCTGCATCACCCCCACCTGTCCAACATTTCTCCCCTCCATTTTCCCCACCCCCACTCCCACCCCCACCTCCATTTTATTAACAAGTCTTCCCCTGCCTGTCCATTTCCCTGACCTTCCCTGTCCCCACTCATTCCCCCACTGTTTTCCCCACACTTCTTTAGCCCTCTGCCTGTCCCCGCTCATTCCCCCACTGTTTTCCCCACACTCTTTAGCCCTCTGCCTGTCCCCGCTCATTCCCCCACTGTTTTCCCCACACTTCTTTAGCCCTCTGCCTGTCCCCGCTCATTCCCCCACTGTTTTCCCCACACTTCTTTAGCCCTCTGCCTGTCCCCGCTCATTCCCCCACTGTTTTCCCCACACTTCTTTAGCCCTCTGCCTGTCCCCGCTCATTCCCCCACTGTTTTCCCCACACTTCTTTAGCCCTCTGCCTGTCCCCGCTCATTCCCCCACTGTTTTCCCCACACTTCTTTAGCCCTCTGCCTGTCCCCGCTCATTCCCCCACTGTTTTCCCCACACTTCTTTAGCCCTCTGCCTGTCCCCGCTCATTCCCCCACTGTTTTCCCCACACTTCTTTAGCCCTCTGCCTGTCCCCGCTCATTCCCCCACTGTTTTCCCCACACTTCTTTAGCCCTCTGCCTGTCCCCGCTCATTCCCCCACTGTTTTCCCCCACACTTCTTTAGCCCTCTGCCTGTCCCCACTCATTCCCCCACTGTTATCCCCACAGTTCTTTAGCCCTCTGCCTGTCCCCGCTCATTCCCCCACTGTTTTCCCCACACTTCTTTAGCCCTCTGCCTGTCCATTTATGTGACCCTCCCTGTTCCCACTCATTCCCCCACTGTTATCCTCACACTTCTTTAGCCCTCTGCACGTGGCACCGACCCTCCCACCTCCCATCCTTTATTGGATAATAATAATAACGGTTTCTTATATAGCGCTTAGTCAAACGAATTTCTCTAAGCACTTCATAAAATCATACTGCATTCACCCTTCTCATATACAATAGTACACCCTACACCAACTACAAATACTATACTACAATAACTAACAAATCCTAATCCTACGAGTATGACATTCACTTATTTTTCAAGTATCACTACAAAAACTAAATCAGTCATACAACAAATACATGTAATAGAGGACATGCACATACACTACGTTTGAAAAGGCCCAAACGGCTATGTGTTAGGTTGTACCCCCCTCCCCCCTCCTCCCCCCCCTCCCCACAGCATTGACTAATCCCTCTGGATCCCTCTTTTCTCCTTCCCTCTCTGTAATCTTCACCGATCCCCCCCCCCCCATCCTCATCCTTCAACACACACCCCTCCCTCCCCCATCCTCATCATGCAACACACACCCCTCCCTCCCCCAACCTCATCATGCAACACACTCCCCTCCCTCCCCATCCTCATCATGCAACACTCTCCCCTCCCTCCCCATCCTCATCCTACAACACACACTCCTCCCTCCCCCATCCTCATCCTTCAACACACTCCCCTCCCTCCCCATCATCATCCTGCAACACACTCCCCTCCCTCCCCATCCTCATCCTGCAACACACACCCCTCCTTCCCCCATCCTCATTCTTCAACACACTCCCCTCCCTCCCCCATCCTCATCCTGCAACACACTCCCCTCCCTCCCCCATCCTCATCCTGCAACACACACCCCTCCCTCCCCCATCCTCATCCTGCAACACATTCCCCTCCCTCCCCATCCTCATCGTGCAACAAACACCGCTCCCTTCCCCATCCTCATCCTTCAACACACTCCCCTCCCTCCCCATCCTCATCCTGCAACACATTCCCCTCCCTCCCCCATCCTCATCGTGCAACACACACCGCTCCCTCCCCCATCCTCATCCTGCAACACACTCCCCTCCCTCCCCCATCCTCATCCTGCAACACATTCCCCTCCCTCCCCCATCCTCATCCTGCAACACACACCGCTCCCTCCCCCATCCTCATCCTGCAACACATTCCCCTCCCTTCCCCATACTCATCCTGCAACACATTCCCCTCCCTTCCCCATCCTCATCCTGCAACACATTCCCCTCCCTCCCCCATCCTCATCCTGCAACACACACCGCTCCCTCCCCCATCCTCATCCTGCAACACATTCCCCTCCCTTCCTCATCCTCATCCTGCAACACATTCCCCTCCCTCCCCCATCCTCATCCTGCAACACACACCGCTCCCTCCCCCATCCTCATCCTGCAACACATTCCCCTCCCTTCCCCATCCTCATCCTGCAACACATTCCCCTCCCTTCCCCATCCTCATCCTGCAACACATTCCCCTCCCTCCCCCATCCCCATCCTGCAACACATTCCCCTCCCTTCCCCATCCTCATCCTGCAACACACAGCTCCCTCCCCCATCCTCATCCTGCAACACACTCCCCTCCCTCCCCCATCCTCATCCTGCAACACACACCCCTCCCTCCCCATCCTCATCCTTCAACACACTCCCCTCCCTCCCCCATCCTCATCCTGCAACACACTCCCCTCCCTCCCAAATCCTCATCCTGCAACACACTCCCCTCCCTCCCCCATCCTCATCCTTCAACACACTCCCCTCCCTCCCCATCCTCATCCTGCAACACATTCCCCTCCCTTCCCCATCCTCATCCTGCAACACATTCCCCTCCCTTCCCCATCCTCATCCTGCAACACATTCCCCTCCCTTCCCCATCCTCATCCTGCAACACATTCCCCTCCCTCCCCATCCTCATCCTGCAACACACACCGTTCCCTCCCCCATCCTCATCCTGCAACACATTCCCCTCCCTTCCCCATCCTCATCCTGCAACACATTCCCCTCCCTCCCCCATCCTCATCCTGCAACACACACCGCTCCCTCCCCCATCCTCATCCTGCAACACATTCCCCTCCCTTCCCCATCCTCATCCTGCAACACATTCCCCTCCCTCCCCCATCCTCATCCTGCAACACACACCGCTCCCTCCCCCATCCTCATCCTGCAACACATTCCCCTCCCTACCCCATCCTCATCCTGCAACACATTCCCCTCCCTCCCCATCCTCATCCTGCAACACATTCCCCTCCCTCCCCCATCCCCATCCTGCAACACATTCCCCCTCCCTCCCCCATCCCCATCCTGCAACACATTCCCCTCCCTTCCCCATCCTCATCCTGCAACACACACCGCCCTCCCTCCCCCATCCTCATCCTGCAACACACTCCCCTCCCTCCTCCATCCTCATCCTGCAACACATTCCCCCCCTCCACATCCTCATCCTTCAACACACTCCCCTCCCTCCCCCATCCTCATCCTGCAACACACTCCCCTCCCTCCCCAATCCTCATCCTGCAACACACTCCCCTCCCTCCCCCATCCTCATCCTTCAACACACTCCCCTCCCTCCCCATCCTCATCCTTCAACACACACCCCTCCCTCCCCCATCCTCATCCTGCAACACACTCCCCTCCCTCCCCCATTCTCATCCTGCAACACACTCCCCTCCCTCCCCCATCCTCATCCTGCAACACATTCCCCTCCCTTCCCCATCCTCATCCTGCAACACACTCCCCTCCCTCCCCCATCCTCATCCTTCAACACACTCCCCTCCCTCCCCATCCTCATCCTTCAACACACACCCCTCCCTCCCCCATCCTCATCCTGCAACACACTCCCCTCCCTCCCCATTCTCATCCTGCAACACACTCCCCTCCCTCCCCCATCCTCATCCTGCAACACATTCCCCTCCCTTCCCCATCCTCATCCTGCAACACACTCCCCTCCCTCCCCCATCCTCATCCTTCAACACACTCCCCTCCCTCCCCCTTCCTCATCCTTCAACACACTCCCCTCCCTCCCCCATCCTCATCCTGCAACACATTCCCCCCCTCCCCCATCCTCATCCTGCAATACACTCCCCTCCCTCCCCCATCCTCATCCTGCAACACACTCCCCTCCCTCCCCCATCCTCATCCTGCAACACACTCCCTCCCTCCCCCATCCTCATCCTGCAACACACTCCCCTCCCTCCCCCATCCTCATCCTGCAACACACTCCCCTCCCTCCCCCATCCTCATTCTTCAACACATTCCCCTCCCTTCCCCATCCTCATCCTTCAACACACTCCCCTCCCTCCCCCATCCTCATTCTTCAACACACTCCCCTCCCTCCCCCATCCTCATCCTTCAACACACTCCCCTCCCTCCCCCATCCTCATTCTTCAACACACTCCCCTCCCTCCTCCATCCTCATTCTTCAACACACTCCCCTCCCTCCCCCATCCTCATCCTTCAACACACTCCCCCCCTCCCCCATCCTCATTCTTCAACACACTCCCCTCCCTCCCCCATCCTCATTCTTCAACACACTCCCCTCCCTCCCCATCCTCATCCTTCAACACACTCCCCTCCCTCCCCATCCTCATCCTTCAGCTCACTCCCCTCCTTCTCCCTTCATAAACCGTTCCTTGTGTATTCCCTTCAATAATCCTCCCTATTACCACCCTCCACCACAACTCCCCCTCCCCACCCTTTGTCACCCCTCTCATCTCTGTACCCTTCATTAATCCTCCCTATTACCACCCTCCACCACAACTCCCCCTCCCCACCCTTTGTCACCCCTCTCATCTCTGTACCCTTAATTAATCCTCCCTATTACCACCCTCCACCACTACTCCCCCTCCCCTACCTTCGTCACCCCTCTCATCTCTGTACCTTTCATTAATCCTCCCTATTACCACCCTCCACCACTACTCCCCCTCCCCTCCCTTCATCACCCCTCCCTTCTCTGTACCCTTCATTAATCCTCCCTATTACCACCCTCCACTACTCCCCCTCCCCTCCCTTCATCACCCCTCCCTTCTCTGTACCCTTCATTAATCCTCCCTATTACCACCCTCCACTACTTCCCCCTCCCCTCCCTTCATCACCCCTCCCTTCTCTGTACCCTTCATTAATCCTCCCTATTACCACCCTCCACTACTCCCCCCTCCCCACCCTTCATCACCCCTCCCTTTTCTGTACCCTTCATTAATCCTCCCTATTACCCCCCTCCACCACTACCCCCCTCCCCACCCTTCATCACCCCTCCCTTCTCTGTACCCTTCATTAATCCTCCCTATTACCCCTCTCCACCACTACCCCCCTCCCCACCCTTCATCACCCCTCCCTTTTCTGTACCCTTCATTAATCCTCCCTATCACCACCCTCCACTCCTCCCCCCCCCCCTTCATCAGCCCTCCTTTCTCTTTACCCTTCATTAATCCTCCTTATTACCACCCTCCATCACTACCCCCCTCCCCACCCTTCATCAGCCCTCGCTTCTCTGTACCCTTCATTAATCCTCCCTATTACCACCCTCTACCACTACCCCCCCTCCCCACCCTTCATCAGCCCTCGCTTCTCTGTACTCTTCATTAATCCTCCCTATTACCACCATCCATCACTACCCCCCTCCCCACCCTTCATCAGTCCTCCCTTCTCTGTACCTTCATTAATCCTCCCTATCACACCACCCTCCCTCCCTCCCCCCCCCCTCTCCCCTTCATCAGCCCTCCTTACTCTGTACCCTTCATTAATCCTCCCTATTAACACCCTCCATTACTACCCCCCCCCCCCCCTCCCCACCCTTCATCAGCCCTCCTTTTTCTGTACCCTTTATTAATCCTCCCTATTACCACCCTCCATCACTACCCCTCCTCCCCACCCTTCATCACCCCTCCCTTCTCTGTACCCTTCATTAATCCTCCCTATTACCACCCTTCACTCCTCCCCCCCCCCCTTCATCAGCCCTCCTTTCTCTGTACCCTTCATTAATCCTCCCTATTACCACCCTCCATCCCTACCCCCCTCCCCACCCTTCATCAGCCCTCGCTTCTCTGTACTCTTCATTAATCCTCCCTATTACCACCCTCCATCACTACCCCCCTCCCCACCCTTCATCAGCCCTCCTTTCTCTGTACCCTTCATTAATCCTCCCTATTACCACCCTCCATCACTACCCCCCTCCCCACCCTTCATCACCCCTCCCTTCTCTGTACCTTCATTAATCCTCCCTATCACCACCCTCCACTCCTCTCCCCCCACCCCCCACCCCCTCTCCCCTTCATCAGCCCTCCTTTCTCTGTACCCTTCATTAATCCTCCCTATTAACACCCTCCATTACTACCCCCCCCTCCCCACCCTTCATCAGCCCTCCTTTCTCTGTACTCTTCATTAATCCTCCCTATTACCACCCTCCATCACTACCCCCCTCCCCACCCTTCATCAGCCCTCCTTTCTCTGTACCCTTCATTAATCCTCCCTATTACCACCCTCCATCACTACCCCCTCCCCTCCCCACCCTTCATCACCCCTCCCTTCTCTGTGCCCTTCATTAATCCTCCCTATTACCACCCTCCATCACTACCTCTCTCCCCACCCTCATCACCCCTCCCTTCTCTGTGCCCTTCATTAATCCTCCCTATTACCTCCCTCCATCACTACCCCCCCCCCCCTCCGCACCCTTCATTACCCCTCCCTTCTCTGTACCCTTCATTAATCCTCCCTATTACCACCCTCCATCATCCCCCCCTCCCTACCTTTCATCACCCCTCCCTTTTCTGTACCCTTTATTAATCCTCCCTATTACCATCCTCCACCACCACTACTACTAACGCCTATCTAGAATTCCTCTGCACTCTCACTCCACAACAAGATCAGAATCTTCAACTCAAACCCTTTAACCCTTCACCCACACCCCTTACCCTCTCCACTTTACCCTTTACCCACACCCCTTACCCTCTCCCATTTTACCATTCATCCACACCCCTTACCCTCTCCCACTTTACCCTTCACCCACACCCCTTACCCTCTCCCACATTACCCTTCACCCACACCCCTTACCCTCTCCACTTTACCCTTTACCCACACCCCTTACCCTCTCCCACTTCACCCTTCACCCACACCCCTTACCCTCTCCCACTTTACCCTTCATCCACACCCCTTACCCTCTCCCACTTCACCCTTCACCCACACCCCTTACCCTCTTCAACTTTACCCTTCACCCACACCCCTTACCCTCTCCCACTTCACCCTTCACCCACACCCCTTACCCTCTCCCACTTTACCCTTCATCCACACCCCTTACCCTCTCCCACTTCACCCTTCACCCACACCCTTACCCTCTCCCACATTACCCTTCACCCACACCCCTTACCCTCTCCACTTTACCCTTCACCCACACCCCTTACCCTCTCCCACTTTACCCTTCATCCACACCCCTTACCCTCTCCCACTTTACCCTTCACCCACACCCCTTACCCTCTTCCACTTTACCCTTCACCCACACCCCTTACCCTCTCCCACTTTACCCTTCACCCACACCCCTTACCCTCTCCCACTTTACCCTTCACCCACACCCCTTACCCTCTCTAATCCATCATCACCCCACACCCCATTCACACCTCACCCATCCCACTCTACCCAGCCCATTTCCAAACCCACCCCTGCCCCTCCACCCGTCATCGCTTCCACCCACCCCATTCATCCATCGCCCTTCTTCCTCTCCATACTTCTCCCGCCCTATCCTACATTTCTCATGTGTCACTACCCTCTACCCCCTTTTTCTCTCTTCATCCATAGCATCCACTCCATTCATCCATTACCATGTGTCACTACCCTCCCCACCCCACCCCTCTCTTCATCCATAGCACCCACTCCATTCATCCATTACCATGTATCACTACCCCTCCCCCCCCCCCTTCATCAATAGCACCCACTTCACAGACTATAAGAGCACCAAATGAATATACATGCCCGACTTCCCTAATATCATTTTGCAAACAAAAACTTGGATCCAGTAACTCAATTAAAATTCCCCTTCTTGCTGTACATGAAGTAGGTATGCACATAGCGCAATTAAAGAATTAAAAAATCCATGGGTCCTGATAACATACCCACATTTCTTCTCAAACTCGCTCTACCTTACATTGTTGAGTCTCTTACATACATATACAATCTATCCATTGAAACTAATGTTTCCCTCAGGCGTTCAAAAACGCCAAAGTAATCCCCCTTCCAAAATCAAATGATTTGTCGGATCCAAATAATTTCAGACCTATATCCTTACTATCGATTCTATCCAAACCCCTTGAAAGACACATACACACACACGTATCTCAGTTCATGGAGAAAAACAAACTATTTCACCCACTCCAATCTGGATTCCGATCTAATCATTCCTGCCACACAGCATTATCACGAATGTGTGACTCATGGCTTTCAAATATGAACCAATCACAAATGACAGGGGTTGTCTTTCTTGACTTCAAAAAGGCGTTTGATCTTGTTGATCATTCCATTCTTCTAAAGAAACTATCTGTCTACTTGAACCATACCCCGACAATCTCATTATTCCAATCATACTTGAACGATAGGACTCAGTATGTGGCGCTTAATGGCAAAACCTCCACTTCAGACTTTGTCAGACATGGAGTCCCACAGGGCTCTGTACTAGGCCCCCTACTATTCTGCATCTTCATCAATGATTTACCATTGTCCGTATCAGATGAAAAGGTCACGACATTTATTTGCTGATGACTCGTCGCTCCAAACGAATGGTAGTGATCTACAGACAATAGAAACTTCTCTCCAGGAAAGTCTACACGACGTGTCAGACTGGTGTCATTCAAACTCAATGGTCATACACCCAGCCAAAACCAAATCTATGATTATAGCTGCCCGCCAAAAACACCAGTTGACTCCTCTTTGCCTAAAACTTCAGTTGAATGGCACTTCTATCGAGCAGGTAGACGAGCATCGTGTTTTAGGGTTAACGATAGATAAAGAATTGAAATGGCAATCTCATCGAAATAACGTATGCAAGGTAGTCTCAAAACACCTTTTCCTGTTATCTCAATTAAAGCGCTACGTCAACAGTAATGTGCTTAAACTTTTCTTCAATGCACACATAATGTCACGTATCAATTACGCCTCAACAGTGTGGGACGGCAGTAGTGACGTCCACAAAAAAGGCTGAATTCTCTCCATAGACGTGCAGCAAAGCTACTCCATCCAGCTGTATCTCTAACAACAGACGAAAAACTAAAAGCGCTGAACATACTTCCTCTGAATAGGCAATTGGAATTCAACAAGGCATCATTTATGTTTACAATCTTGACGGATACTATGCCATGTTATATCAATGCCCTTTTTACAAGATCGAACAGCTTTTCTGGCTCGACGAAATTCCTTCTTCCCTACCCACGCATTGATCTATACAAAACAAGCCTAGCTTACTCTGGACCATATGTCTGGAACTCACTTCCACCGAATCTACAAAACATGAATACTTCAAAACCTTTCAAGGAACATTTGCATAAACATTTTATGTCTCAGTAGTGAAATTATTCGTTACAATGATTAGCGTCCATTCGCTAAGTCTTCTGTGAACCATACTTTGAATAAATCGTCTCAACATAAAACCTACTCCGTTAAAATCGCTCATCCCCACTCCCACTCTGTCTACCATCCCTTTTCTCCTCCCCCTACCTACCATTCTCTCTTCCCCACCCTCCTCTGACCTCTCTCTCTCTGTAGTTTTTGTTTGTTTGTTTGCTTGTAAGTTTCCTTTTGTTTTACCATCCCCCATCTCATTAGTGCTTTTATGAACAGTTTGCTTATCATTGTAGAATTAGATTATCATGTTGGTATGCTGAATTGTCTGTATGAATGATATGTGCTGAAATGTATGCATGACAAGGACAGATTGTAAGACTAGGCTTTGGCCTAAAATCTTCATCCTTGGGTATTAAAGATCAATCAATCAATTAATCAATCCATAGCACCCACTCCATTCATCCATTACCATGTATCACTAACCCCCCCCCCCCCCCCCCCCTTCATCCATAGCACCCACTCCATTCATCCCTTACTATGTGTCACTACCCTCCCCCCCCCCCCTTCATCCATAGCACCCACTTCATTCATCCATTACTATGTGTCACTTACCCCCCCCCCTCTCTTCATCCATAGCACCCACTCCATTCATCCATTACCATGTGTCACTACCTCCCCCCCCTTCATCCATAGCACCCACTCCATTCATCCATTACATGTGTCACTACCCTCCCCCCCCCTTCATCCATAGCACCACTCCATTCATCCATTACCATGTGTCACTACCCCCCCCCCTTCATCCATAGCACCCACTCCATTCACCCATTGCTATGTGTCACTACCCTCCACCACCCCTCTCTTCATCCATAGCACCCACTCCATTCATCCATTACCATGTGTCCTACCCTCCCCCCTCTCTTCATCCATGCACCCACTCCATTCATCCATTACCATGTGTCACTACCCTCCCCCCCTCTCTTCATCCATAGCACCCACTCAATTTATCCATTACCATGTGTCACGACGACCCCTGGAGGTCTGCCCTGACAGGATCGGTTAGATGGGAGTGAAGGAAGTGGCTGACCTCGCACGCCTCGCAAGAGCCCACACGAGAAAGATTACGATAACAACACCCCATTTATTCACACCAGCACACACAGTCATAAATAAGCATTCCAACACACACAACATGCACAATCACAATCAAGCATTCAATGCACACAACATGCACAATCACAATCAAGCACTCCAACACACACAACATGCACGATTATAAATAAACATTTCACCATACGACGTACACAATCACAATTACAGCATTCCAGCACATATGACATATACACAATTATAAAGAAACATTTCCAGCATCCATCCCTTCCCACACCCTGGAGTGCCTCCACACCCCTGCCTCCGTCAAGTCTACTGGGAGCACCCTGTCGCACTAGGTGCTCCGAACCGGATTGGTTCTTGAAGGAGTCGCTCAAAGCCGACACCTCGACACACAAGCAGGCAGTGAAGAGCGCGTCCCGGAAGGGGGGGGGGGAGAAACCGTGGCGTTGTTACTGGAGGTCCTGGACGGGGATCAGGGCCGGCCAGTCAAGCCGGCGGGCTTTTCTACCAGTCCGCGGTCCCGACCAGAGCGTAGCCTCAACCAGCGCGTGGCACCATCCAGTCCGCGGTCCCAGCCAGAGCGTGGCCTCAACCAGCACGTGGCACATCCAGTCCGCGGTCCCAGCCAGAGCGTGGCCTCAACCAGCACGTGGCACCATCCAGTCCGCGGTCCCAGCCAGAGCGTGGCCTCAACCAGCACGTGGCACCATCCAGTCCGGACTCCGGGTGAAGCCCCCGGGAGGGGGGGGGAAACGTAGCTGGGAGGAGAGAAGAAAGGGAGGGAAGGAAGAAGGAAGGAGGAAAGGAAGGAAGGAGGAAAGGAAGGAAGGAGGAAGGGTACTGGAACCCCGCCGTCAGTACAGTCTGACCCATGCTGTTAAATCTTAACAGCCACTCGCATGATGGGCGAGGGGAAGTCTACTAAATGCACCAATAACCCCAGCTCAACACAGACCTGAGCATAACACAGTAAACCCATCGAATCAGGAATGTTCATTAGGGTCTTCTCACACGATGCAGGTAAAAGACTGCATTAAATCAACGGTTATAAAACAAATATGAATTATCTTCACCCTTCTCTCACTCACGTTTAACATTTGCCTTTCTTAGGAAATAACCAACACAGCGACATCGCTTTATAACTGCCACCACATTTGCAAATAATAATTCAATGGCATAATTGTCACATTTTATTAGCCACATTTCAAAATAACACAAATCTCCAACCACGCATCCGAACGACAAATCATGCGTACGCACGCTCGCGAACATAAAACTCGTTCTCCTTGCACACACAAACAGACGGTGGCCGAAGGATAAGAGTCCGGCGAATGTGACAGGGGCGGACGAGCGAGACCAAGCAAGTTCCAACCCTGAATCACCAGTTCTCTCCCATCCCCACCGACTACCGCATCACCAGATGCATAAACAGGAGAAAGAATTTTGGAAATAATTTAGAATGGCCAGGTTAAAGATTGAATTAAACCAGAGAAAGGTCTCCCACAATATTTCTCTTACAATTTCGAAAACAAAAGAAAATTGCGCAAAGAGAAGACTAAGCGGCTAACAACAACAAACCAAAAAAACAAACCACGAAACTGATGCTTACCAGCTACCGTGGGTGACCCAGAAGAGGCGGGTCAAAACGACTCTCTCTGCCCTCTGTCCAGTCGAGAGGACAGAAGCGCAGTGCGGAGAAAAAGAAGAAGTGATGTCCCTCTCCTACAGGCCGACTGTAGGAATTGAAGATACCGACTGTACCTTCGATGATACGGTGAAAAGAACCAGACCGGATTGCAAAAGCGCTCCCCGCATGCGCCAAAA
>JAFLJL010000332.1:0-51109 GCA_018398815.1 Conus ventricosus | reverse complement strand
CACTGATCACACCACACCACACCACTCATCACTGCCTTTCTCCACACTGATCACCACACCACACCACTCATCACTGCCTTTCTTCACATTGATCACCACACCACGTCACCAATCATCACTGCCTTTCTTCACACTGATCACCACACCACACCACTCATCACTGCCTTTCTTCACACTGATCACCACACCACACCATTCATCACTGCCTTTCTTCACACTGATCACCACACCACACCACTCATCACTGCCTTTCTTCACACTGATCACCACACCACACCAGTCACCACTGCCTTTCTTCACACTGATCACCACACCACACCAGTCATCACTGCCTTCCTTCACACTGATCACCACACCACACCAGTCATCACTGCCTTCCTTCACACTGATCACCACACCACACCACTCATCACTGCCTTTCTTCACACTGATCACCACACCACACCATTCATCACTGCCTTTCTTCACACTGATCACCACACCACACCACTCATCACTGCCTTTCTTCACACTGATCACCACACCACACCAGTCACCACTGCCTTTCTTCACACTGATCACCACACCACACCAGTCATCACTGCCTTTCTTCACACTGATCACCACACCACACCAGTCATCACTGCCTTCCTTCACACTGATCACCACACCACTCATCACTGCCTTTCTTCACACTGATCACCACACCACTCATCACTGCCTTTCTTCAAAATGATCACCACACCACTCATCACTGCCTTTCTTCACACTGATCACCACACCAGTCATCACTGCCTTTCTTCACATTGATCACCACACCACTCATCATTGCCTTTCTTCACACTGATCACCACACCACTCATCACTGCCTTTCTTCACACTGATCACCACACCACACCAGTCATCACTGCCTTTCTTCACACTGATCACCACACCAGTTAGTTAGGATAAGATAAGATAATGTTGCTTATAGCCCAGCCGACCGCAGAGGGCCACATCAGGGCTGTCACCACGTTAAAATCAACTCACCAGTCATTTAAAAAAAAAAAAAAAAAAAAAAAAAAAAAAAAAAAAAAACTTTCACACATCTCGTTAAATGACATCGTCTACAAACGAACCAGAAACTTTGTTAAAAATCCTTCTTCCGTAAAATCTCAAATCAGATGAAAAATGTTAATTTCTCTCAAAAACCCAAGGATCACGTCAGGCGGGACATCCCTGAACAGGATCTTCATGGACTCCGCTGTAAAATGTTTGTGTCTCACATCGTGCAAGTCCCAACACTCTAAAAGAACATGTTTCATTGTGAGTGGTGCATGACATGGAATGCACCACGGAGCTTCTTCACTCTTTAAAGGTAAGAATGGGTAAAATACGAATGGCCGGTGTGCAGCCGGCACAGAACCGTTTCCTCTTTACGACCACCCGACGTAGATGGGAGGAAGTCTTTAAGGTTTGGACGGATCTGAAAGAGTTTGTTATTCGTCTGTGTGTTCCAATCCTCCTGCCAGAGGTCTCTTACATAATCGTTAATTTTGGGTTTCACATCTGAGCAGGGGATATAAGTGTTGGACAGTTTCTCTCTTGTGGCGTTCTTGGCTAAACGATCAACCATTTCGTTCCCGCCGATGCCAACATGGCCAGGAACCCAAGCAAGAGTAATGTTGTAACCGTCCGCCTTCAACTTGCTAAAAAGTTAAAAAAAAAGTAAAAGTTCTGCATGCTGAAGGTTGCGGCCAGCTATGGCCTCCAAAGCTGACAGCGAATCCGACAGAACCAGAAAGTCCCTCCTCGAAGAATGGGAGATTATCTTCAAAGCCAGTACTAGAGCAGTAAGTTCAGCAGAATAGACAGAAGCATCTGAATGTATATGTTCCAACAATATCTGAGAAGGAGCCCCAGGGCAGTAGGCTGCACAGGCCACTCCATCCTCAGACTTGGAACCGTCAGTGAAAACTTTTTGATAGGATGGGAATTTGGAACAGAGCTCGGCATACAAAGCCTTGTACGCCAGAGAGCTGGTAGACTCCTTACGGAAAGCTGCGAGATCAAAACGAATCTCTGGTGTGAAAAGGTCCATGGAGGTTGATCCGGAAACTTGGAAAAATCGGAAACTACTCCCAGGTCTATACTGCATTCCGCACGTGAGGCTGCATACGAAGCCCAAACGGCGGAATACATTTCGGGTTTGTTTCAAACTTACTTTGGAACGGAGGGTCAAAACACAGTCATAGGCAGGATTCTGCGGTTCTGAGAACAGTCGGATGTAATAATTCAAAGACAGTTTCAGCCTGCGGTTGGACAGTGAAGGTTCACCTGCCTCTGCGTACAGGCTGTACACAGGGTGGTGCGGAACGCTCCAGACAGAGACGAAGCCCTTGATGGTGGATAGGGTCCAAGAGTTTGAGGTAAGATGATCTTGCGGAGCCGTACACAGCACAACCGTAGTCCCAGTTTGGAACGGACCAGGGCTCTGTAAGAGGTGCAACAAAGTTTTCTTATCAGCGCCCCAGTCGGTGTTGTGCTACGACCCGCAGAATATTCAGTGCCTTTTGGCAAGCAGTTTTGAGGTTTTTAATATGGCTGAGAAAGTTAAGTTTTTGGTCAAAAATGACTCCCAGAAATTTGGCCTCTTTAACAGCTGGAATGGAGATTTCCCTACTTGAAGTTTCGGATCTGGAAAAAACTGACGGAAATTATGGAATGTGAATACACTGGGTTTTTGTAGCAGAAAAGGTGAAAACCGTTTTCATCCGCCCACCGATGGATTTTATCTACACAAAGCTGGGCCTGCGCTGGACACTCGGGTACAGGCTTCCAGTTGCGTAGACAGCAAAATCATCCACAAACAATGAGCAGTACTGAACCCTGCTGAACTGATTGAACAATGTTGTTGATCTTAATACTAAAGAGGGCAGGAGATAGTATGCTCCCCTGTGGAACACCCAACTCCTGCTCGTGGACATCAGAGAGAGTGGTGCCAACCCGGACCTGAAACTGTCGTTCTGCCAAAAATTTTGAATAAAAAGCGGAAGAATGACCTCGAAAACCCAGATCGTGGAGATCATGAAGTATCCCCGACTTCCAGGTGGTATCGTAGGCCTTCTCCAAGTCAAAGAAAATTGCCACCACACCAGTTATCACTGCCTTTCTTCACACTGATCACCACACCACTCATCACTGCCTTTCTTCACAATGATCACCACACCACACCACTAAATCACTGCCTTTCTTCACACTGATCACCACACCAGTCATCACTGCCTTTCTCCACATTGATCACCACACCAGTTATCACTGCCTTTCTTCACACTGTTCACCACACCAGTCATCACTGCCTTTCTTCACACTGATCACCACACCACTCATCACTGCCTTTCTTCACACTGATCACCACACCAGTCATCACTGCCTTTCTTCACACTGATCACCACACCACTCATCACTGCTTTCTTCACACTGATCACCACACCACACCAGTCATCACTGCCTTTCTTCACACTGATCACCACACCACACCAGTCATCACTGCCTTTCTTCACACTGATCACCACACACCAGTCATCACTGCCGTTCTTCACACTGATCACCACACCACACCAGTCATCACTGCCGTTCTTCACACTGATCACCACACCAGTCATCACTGCCTTTCTTCACACTGATCACCACACTAGTCATCACTGCAGGGTTCCCCAAATACCATTTCCTGTGACCCGGGGAAAGTAGAAAAACCGCTCGGGTAAGCTAAAGTCCGTAAGGTACTTTCCCGTGGGAAAGTTCAGAATCGAAGTGTGCTGTGACTAAAACGTCGTCTGCTAAAACCAAAAGAATAGTTTCCCTTCCTACCGGCGACGCAATCTGTCGAAAGCTGCCATTGGTTGACTCTAGTGGGGTCAGTTTTGCGCGATCCTATTGGTCTATTGGAGAAATGGTCGCGCGTTTCTTAGAATTGTCTGCATCAGCGTGCGATCACAATGGCGTTGTTTGGCTTTGGTTTTACATCTTCTAAGGAAGATGGGAGTGCAGCGCCCACAAAAGACACCAAGCAAAAGAAGATTGAGATCGACGCAGAATAGGAGAAGACCAAACGATCTCGTCGATTCCTTGACGAATGGAGAGACGAATTTCCGTGGTTAGAATTCGACAGTGCACGACAAGTTATGTTCTGCCGGCCTTGTCGAAAGTATCCACAGCTGGCTGCCGGGAAAGCTTTCGTTGATGGGACTAACTCCTTCCATAAAGCCACACTACAAAGCCATCATGGAAGTGTTGGTCATCGGCAGTGCTCAACTCTGTTATCACGGGAGACAGATGTCACAAGCGGGAGCGCCGGTTCGAGCGAGCAGACAGCTGATACCAACCAACCAACCATGCACCACGCACTGCAACGCATTCAGGAAAGTGAACGGGAGAGCCTGAGATGCCTGATGCGAACTACCTACTACCTTGCAGAGAAAGCTAAACCATTCACTGACTTTGCAGATTTAGTTGCTTTGCAAGACGTGAATGGTGTGCATCTCCCTACACATTACAGGAATGAAAAAATGGCTACTGAATTTGTCATGTCCATTCATGATCTCATGCTGCAAGAGGCAAAAACAAACTAGACTCATGCAAGTTTGTGTCACTCTTGGCGGATGGTAGCACTGATGTGTCGAGGGGTCAGGAAAGTTGATTTTGTGCTGGTAAGTTAAAACCTGTTTCTAACTTTCCCGTGGGTAAGTGAATTTCAAAAAATTTGGGGAACCCTCCACTGCCTTTCTTCATACTGATCACCACACCATCATCACTGCCTTTCTTCACACTGATCACCACACCACTCATCACTGCCTTTCTTCACATTGATCACCACACCACACCACACCAGTCATCACTGCCTTTCTCCACACTGATCACCACACCACACCAGTCATCACTGCCTTTCTTCACACTGATCACCACACCACTCATCACTGCCTTTCTTCACACTGATCAGACCAGTCATCACTGCCTTTCTTCACACTGATCACACACCACACAATCATCACTGCCTTTCCTCCACACTGATCACCACACCAGTCATCACTGCCTTTCTTCACACTGATCACCACACCACTCATCACTGCCTTTCTTCACACTGATCACCACACCACTCATCATGGCCTTTCTTCACACTGATCACCACACCACACCACTCATCACTGCCTTTCTCCACACTGATCACCACACCACACCACTCATCACTGCCTTTCTTCACACTGATCACCACACCAATCATCACTGCCTTTCTTCACACTGATCACCACACCACTCATCACTGCCTTTCTCCACACTGATCACCACACCACTCATCACTGCGTTTCTTCACACTGATCACCACACCATCATCACTGCCTTTCTTCACACTGATCACCACACCACTCATCACTGCCTTTCTTCACATAGATCACCACACCACACCATCATCACTGCCTTTCTTCACACTGATTACCACACCACTCATCACTGCCTTTCTTCACACTGATCACCACAACCAGTCATCACTGCCTTTCTTCACACTGATCACCACACCACTCATCACTGCCTTTCTTCACACTGATCACCACACCACTCATCACTGCCTTTCTCCACACTGATTACCACACAAGTCATCACTGCCTTTCTTCACACTGATCACCACACCACTCATCACTGCCTTTCTTCACACTGATCACCACACCACTGCCTTTCTTCACACTGATCACCACACCACCACACCAGTCCATCACTGCCTTTCTTCACACTGATCACCACACCACACCCAGTAGAGAACAGTAATATGCCGACTCTAAGCCACTTTCACCCCTAAACCAGTTTTCGGGCGAAAGTGCCCTAGAATCAGCATATTACTGTTCTCTGACAAGTAAGACTTCAATAACTAAAAAATAACGATTATCTACAAACAACATACTGTGCAGGGTTATCCGTTTTTAATACTAATTTACTAAAGTTTTCAGAGAGTAGCGTAGGGGAAAGTAGCCGGACTGAACACGCCCCATAGAGTAACGTAGGGAAAAGCAGCCGTGACTGAACGCGCCCATATACAAACGGTTTCTGTTCCCACGGCTCTCTTTTCAGTACTGTCAACTCTGTCAGGCGGTGTAAGCTTTTAATTGCTAGTTGCCGGCCTACCTGCCCAGCACTCGGGGCGTTTATTTCACCCAGTGCTGTGGTGGTGTAAGTTTGCGTATGGCAATATAGCTGCAGTTTTAGAAGACAGTGGGGATTCTAAGTTAGAAAAAGTTTTTGAATCACAAATACTTTTTCAACAGCTTTATAGATTAAATTGTGTGGAAGACATGGAATCAGCTACAACTTTATATATAACCACACACACACACAAACATACACATGCCACACACACACACACACACACACACACACACACACACACACACACACACACACACACACTATTTAAAAAAATGTGCCCCTAGTTTACAGTAGCATACCCCTCGCCTACGGTGGCGTGCTCCCTGTTTACATTGCAGGTGTGTCTCCGGCCAAAAAATCAATACTGCCGCACCTCCTCCCTACCCCCACTCCTTCCCCGCCCAGCCTGCTCGATTACAACATATTACATCAGCCAACACTGCCCGCGTGGCGGCGCTGGTACAGCCTGGCCAATCAGCGGGCGCTTACATGACTAGGTTAACCCACACTTCTTCCACTGACTGCTGGGCAAGCCACGGCGCGTTTTACTGTGCGGTGGGTGTGTTATTCTAACAACCGGTTTACCGAAGAACAGAATTGTGTATCTTAAAGGTTTGTTGGCTCGTTGAAGGCAATTTTGGGTTGACAAAGATACAGCCATTTTTAATACGTGTTTGACTATTGATGAGATGGTTCCTTATCTAAAAATGGCGCCGCATTGTTGAAAGTCGGCCCATCACGCGTTGATTGTTGGGAGCTGGCTTGGGGCAGCTAAAGCCATGTTTAAAAAACATGGCGTTCATTTCTTAAGGCGGAGGTAAAAAACGGCTGATTCGTATGCTAAAAAACTTATATTTGAAACATTTTTGCTGTTCCCCCCAAGTAAAATTTTTCTCAGTTTGTATTAGACTTGATTGATTGTTAACTACAGATTCAGTGTTTATGGGCAAGCTGATCTGTGTATTAAGATGTGTATACTTTTCTACTTTTCTAATTCTAACCAGTTCATCTGCCTTCAAGGGTGCCCTTATGCAACTGAATGGCGATTTTCGAATGTTCTGGCAAACAAACTAGATAGGGTTAGACAGACCTTAGTACATTTACCAGTATGGAGAGGAGTAGTGTGTGGCTAGCACTATCTTCATATAAATGCTTTAAGTTCCAAATATCCCGGCTGAACCTCAACTGTCACAGCCCTAGTCACACAATGTTTGTTTGTGTGGCGTTTTAGCAACAGTGCGCGCGACTGTAAGACCACTGCAGTCCTACCACTGACGTAAGATCTATTTTTAGATACCGCTCATGCAGGAGGGGTCGGGCTTGTTTAGAGTTGGCTGCTTTAGCAACAGTGCGCGCGACTGTAAACTGCAGGCCTACCACTGACGTAAGATCTATTTTAGATACCGCTCATGCAGGAGCGGTCGGGTTTGTTTAGAGTTGACTGCCTTGAATTTCCACCAAGCACTTCATGACTTTGTAAATATTTGCTGTGATTACTGGCTTCACTGCTTCGCTTCAACGTCCTGCTTCAACTTTTTTGGCTGCCTTCGGGCGGCCACAGAATGTACTTTATTCAACTGTCATGTTTATTAAATCAAGCTTTTGATAAATGCACTTGGTGGCTGCTTTGAATAATCTTCAGTTGACAGAGAGACCGGCAGCCGTCTTGAATTTACCGGCGCTTAAGCGCCAACCATAAAACCCTTTCCCCATTTCCCTATCAAGCACTTCCTTATTTTTAAATGTTTGTGCGTGTGTGCTGTTATTGTTGTTGTTTTGTTGTTTTACTGATAATAACTATATTATATTCTGAACATTCGTTTCAAAGGTGCGCGCACACACACGCACGCACGTCCCCCCACCCCCACCCCACGCACGCACGTCCCCCCACCCCCACCCCACCCCACGCACGTCCCCCACCCCCACCCCACGCACGCACGTCCCCCCACCCCCCCCCCCCTGTGTACACCACACACACTCCTACCCCCAAGTCGCCCCAAGTTCTTAATTAAGTTTTTAATTAAGTCACCCCAAGTTCTTAATTAAGTTTTTAATTAAGTTACTTCAAGTTCCTAATAAGTTCTTGATCAAGTAACTTCTAAGTTCTTGATTAAGTCACCCCAAGATCATAACTAAGTCATCCTTTAAGTATTCAAGTTATCTTATAATTATCAAAAAAATACAAGCTATGTTTTTATCTTAAATAGCAGATGTCTCATATAGTACACACACGCCTCAAAAAACGCGTCATCGTTGAGGATGTCTTGCTCAGCGTTTTCTGCATAGATCTTAATGAAGGTCTTACATCCTAAGCAACCACATTGATTACAATTCTGGTCTATGGAAATGTCTTTTATAGACTCCATGTCTTTATTTATTGACTTTATCATTTTATAATACGCCATGATCTATTTTTATAAAAAAATTTAAAATTAAGTTCTTAAAATATTATTGCATTATAAATGGATCAAAATGATGCTTTGTTATTGGCGGTTTTGGCGTGCTGTTGTCTTTCTCTGTATTTAACGGTTCAGATTTTTTTGGTTGCTTTTGTTTCTGCTGCCATTGTGTATATATTTTTTAACCGTAATAACTGCCCCCAACAGCAGCAATGGCGCCAAAATGGCAACAGTTTTAAGTTCAATATTCCATGAAGACTTTGGTGCCCTTGTATCACATGGAGTTTTTATAGCGGGCATTGAATCAACTTGTTCTGGCGCTGGCGGTGTTATGTTTTCATGATGAGTCATATCTGTAACATTAATTTTTTTTGTCTGTTCCACTCTGCTAATTTTCTTCCTGCTTCAACACGCCCAGGATTTTTAATGGTCCCCACCTGATTCAGCGTTTTCTGCTGATTTTCTGGCTTGGTTACTTTCTCCACCTGATTCAGTGTTTTCTGATTCTGCTGATTTTCCAGCTCGTTCATTTTGAAGGGAAATAAAATCTATATGATTAAAAGTAATTAATCCCATGATCGCTGGCGACAATAATGTTCCAAATCTGTAATATAGATCACAGCCTAGAAAACTCTAAGTTTTAGTTTTAAAACTGGATCCTGCGTTAAATCATACATAAAGTCTTGTTCAGAATCAATGGGAGCAAATCTACTGACTAGTTTTAGTGTACAAACTAAGAACCGTTTGCCCCACACTTTTCACCATTCTAGACCCTAGCTGCGCTTCATACCTGTTATGATACTTTAAAATGTCTTGTGGCGACATCTGTTGAATCTGTTCAATGCTGAATTCAGTTCCGAGGAACTGTTTTGTTTTTCCACATGCTGCCAAAGAATACAACCTCTCCTTTTGGGGCATAACAGCTTGGCCATCAACTTGGTCATTCATAAGTTCAGGAAGGTTTAGGCTGCCTTGTAGCTGTAGGAGATCATCGCTGTTCATGTTTTTTATTAAATTATAATTATTTTATTTATAAAAATGAGCACCGAAAAAACTGTTACTAACCTTGTATACCATTCTGCTGTTATTGGAGGACTAAGTGTAGGATACTCAATGCTTGGTAAAAGCCTGTTAAGAATTAAACCAGCAGATCTTGGCAAACTAGACTTTGAGGATTCAGCAAAGCTGATTGCTATCATTGCAGCTTCGGTTGCCACGAAAGATTTTCTAGTCAAGCAAGGAATAATTCCAGACAATATAAATATGTAAGAAAAAAATACATTTATAAAAAATGGCTTCACTCGCAATAATGATAGGCGGCGCTGTGGTGAATGCGCTTGCTTTTAGCGGAAGTAATTTCGCGTTTAGTAAACTGCGGGATGACGGCGAGAGAAAAAGACATAACAAAGCTATGGAGGAACTAGCAGCTGCACAAGACGCCTATGAAAAGCAGAGACTTGAGCAGTTAGATTTTATTAAGACACACTGAAAAAACAGGGGCATGCAGCTTACACATTTAAAAATGTTGATCAAGCAATAAAACAATATTATCTTGTAACAGGCAAACCAATCGAGACATTGGGCCCCCACCAAAATTCAGTGACTTTTATCAACCATCAGAAAAACAAAAGATGCAGAAATCGGGTTTATTGTCGTTGGTATGACCGTCGTGTATTTTGTTGCACATAATATTGGCTGAGTAAAAAATGAACAAAATCTATTATTCGCCCAAAGGATATTGGAAGGGTATCACAGCAATTAAAAAGCTAAGCCAAGCAGCGGGAGTCAGTGAACAAACAGCAAAAGAATGGTTATCTAAACAAGCGATTTGGCAAATTTATTTACCTGCGCCCAAACGAATACAGAGACCACAACTTTGTGAACACAACTCCAAACGACACCCATCAAATGGACCTTCTATATTTACCCTCTGATAGGATTAGACGAAAAAATTTAAGTACGCACTCACAGTCATTGACATAGCTTCAAGGTACAAAGATGCAGAACCATTAACACAAAAGAGTGCTTCTGCCGTTGCTGTTGCCATACAACTGATATACCAACGAGGCCCGCTAACTTACCCTCGCATGATTCAAGTTGATGATGGAAAAGAATTTAAAGGCCAAGTGAATCAATTATTGTTGAAACATAGAGTTACCATTAAAGAGGCATTCCGGGAGTTCACAGATCACAGGCTTTAGTTGAAAACTTTAACAAACAGTTAGCCGAAAGACTTTTCTCCTACCAGTATCACAGAGAGCTTATTGACAATTCTCGCAACACAGAATGGGTTAGAAGATTGCCCTCAGTTTTGCGCGCAATGAATAATGAAGAATTTAAAGGGCTAAAACCGTACAAGCAATCAAAAGAAAAACAATAAATGCTGTTGAAGGAGAGTCTTCATCCGGCAAACTATTACCATTTGGATTGAAAGTAAGGTACCTTTATTTACCGGGGGAAGCAGAAGGGGACACTCGCATCAGGGCAACCGATCCAATTTGGAGTATTGATCCATATGAAATAAAAAGAATTGTAAAAATGAATCCGCCCGTGTATTATTTACGAGAAACTGACACAACAAAACAACAAGCCCTCAAAGATCTTTTGTGAAAGAAGAACTGCAGATAATCCCACCAGACACAGTTCCGCTTTAATTAATTTACGGTTCTCCAATGCCCAATTGCATATGAAAACTCTGGATTAACAAACACAACGTTTTGTGTTCGTTCTATCTAACGACTTCTTTGTTACAACTGTTTGGTTGATCTCATGTAATTAGATCGCAGTTTACGTGTCATGAGAAAAGTCTTATTGCCAAACAATGCTTCTTTGTAGTTGTCATTGATATTTGACTGCACAACCTGCGAGATATTCCTTTGCTTTCTTAATGATTTTTTCCTGGCTCGAAATACTGTACATTTTTTACCTAACCCCACAACTCCTTTTTTACCTTCCAGATAAAATTTACCTTCTCTTTCCAAAACCTTCTTGTTAGTAATTGAATGCAAAGGCGAATCTTTTGGGGAATCGGACGTGTGTACCTCCCCAGTCCTTTACACCCCATTAGTCTTTAAGTGTCTTAGGGAGGGTTCTAAACAAAACACTGACTGGTAAATACCTGGACTCAGATACGAGGGGCTTAAAGTATCAAAAAAACTCTAACTTAAAAATTTTAAATTCAAAACGGTAAACCCAAAAAAATACAGGCTTTTCAATTTTACTTTTTTTTTTTTCATCATATGCCAAAAACACAGAAAAACTTCTGAAATAAAAATTATTTGAAGTCACTTAATTGCTTGTTCTCTCGGTGACTAAAACATCTTTGGCTTTTTTGCGGACTCCATAGTTTTTCCAAAAAAGCTGTTGTTCACGCTTGAAAAAATCTTTTTTTGAAGCATCTGTGGATTTAGTTCTAAGATCAGTGTTCTTCTGTGTATGGTTTCAGAACTGTTCTTATCAAAGCAATCATCGTGAACAGCGCAACTTTTAAACCTGTCTTAAAAAAAATTGTAGAAGTCTGCAATGACAACAAATTTTTTTTGCCCGAAGATTTGGCCAAGTTTTTGGCGGTTCTGTTTTTGCCATCTTTAGACTTTCGCTGCAAAAGGATAGCTTTATGCGGTCTGGGTTCGTGGGATATCAAGTCAAATTCAGAAAGTATCCCGGGTTTGACCCCCCAAACTGCCAAACCCTTTAAGGCTTTTTGAATATTATTTGTACCGCCACCTGTGTACATTTAAAGTTGCGTAATGGAAGCGTTGCCCATTGCCCATCCATACAGATTGTTTGCATCTAATACATGAGATAGTTTAGCCCTTTTACTTGGATCATAGCGTCCAAGTATTTGTTGTTGCTTTACAGTAATGATGCAAACGCCATACTAATTCCTCCACGCAACCCGTTTTCAATCATCGAATCATTGGTAGGTCAGAAAATAAATCAATCTGTACTCCAGTAAACTTTAAGAAAGCGTCCCAGCTCATCCCGGGCGCAGAAATGTAATGCGCAGGATCCAAAACTGTAATGTTAAATGCAGGTTTTCTATAATTTCAAAGACTCGCCAAACAAACATACATCTCCCTTTAAAAATAGGAGTCATGATAGTCTCCCATCGTTTACAATCTAACTTTTGCAAAGCATCTTGAGCATGCTGGTAATCGGAATCACTGATGTCCTTTCCTCTAAGACTAGAAAAGAACGCGCCTTTAGGCGGAAGTGTATCTTTGTCAAACCTTTCCCAACTTTTTCATGTATTCAAAGGGTAAACACCCTTTCTAACAAGAGTTGATCAAAATTTTTTTTCCGTTATTGGGCGGACTTTAAGGACATAGCCAGTGCCTCTAATGAGCCCATCATGTGTTTGCATAGAGTCATAAAAAGACATGTTATTTAGATTAAAGCCATGTACTTTTCTGATGACTGTGCAATGCATGACACCCGAAGGCGCGGGTTACTGCTTGCATTATAAGGTGAGAGTCATAACCTCGCAAGTTGTGAAAGAATACAGGCAGCTTCCCTGTCTTTGGATCAAATTTAGTTGAAGATTGCATTTACTGGCGCTGCACCTCTAAACTTCCCACTAATGTGATCATGGTCTCTTTCTGTGGGGGGTTTTCACTCTTGGGCGTTAGCTCTAAACCGCAAATCCCAAAAATGCGTGGCTGAGTCATACTGTTGTCGGTCTTCAGGCGCCCTTATGATTTCAGATAAGTTTAGATTATTAGAACAGGCCGTTACGCACTTGCTGCATGCGTTTTAAGAATGTTTCTGGGAGCATCTGGTCCTCTATATAATTCTGGCTCTGAATAAACGCCATCCGACCTAACAATAATGGGAAAGGGAAATGAACAAATCTGAATGATTACTCAATAAGACTGTTTTTTGTAGTTTTTTGTGGTGCTGGCCCTTCATAAGGAACAATAAGCGACTCGAAGTCTGCGTAAACTACGTAGGAGAATTTTGCAGCCCTTCCCGTTCTTAAAACTAACTTTGATCCTGGCGGGGCGGTTAGTTAGTTCTGTCTTACATCTACAGACTTTACAGTTTTAATGTTCAGCGCGGCTGAGCGTTGAATTCTTTTTAACTTTTTACAGAATTTGTTATGTTCATGCTTTGAAGTAGCCTAATAAACTGCTCATTTGGCGTAAAATGGTAATGGGGCACCCCGCGGGCAAAAACTTTGGGAGAAGTCCACAGATTTTGGCTGGTTCCCCTATGTTGGACGTTCTTGGACCTTTAATTGGGGCACCAAATTTTTTTCCTATCCCATGTTAACATAACAGTTTTTGGGGTTGTTTGTTCTTCAAACTACATTTGGTCTACAAACGGGAAAGGGGATATTTCCATGAATTTAAGATTTTTGGCGTTTTGCCGAAGTTAGCACCCCCCGGGTTTTCCCCGGGACGAGCACCCCTTGCAAAAAAACACACCACATGAAACTTTTGTTGCTGAATTTTTATTTTTAAAACGCTCTCTTTGAAACCAACCCCCAGGTAGGGGAAATTAAACCCTTGCTACAACGGTGCATACTTGCCTGTTTTAACAATCTCAAAACTTCGCCCCTGCCCAACCGAGCCTTCTTTTTTGGCTTTTTCAGCGGCAGCGAAAACTGTGAAAGCAGTTCGTTTCCCCAACCCGGGTGTTAAGTCATTATGAAAAAGAATGTCTGCGTTTATTGGACCCAGACTTCTAGATTTTTTCTTTTATTGTTACATAGTCGATTAAAAACAGCTAACATTATTTTAACTGGGGGTCTATTGTTGTTTCCCGGGAATTTGAAAAAGCATAACAACACTTGCCTGTAGTTTGTTGGGCCCAATGACTTCAAATCAATTCTTCAGTGCCTTGAAAACCCTCCTCGACATTCCTTAAAAAAATTCGTCTTGCCCCTTATATACTTAGCCATGCTGTTTTCTTTTCTAACCCAAATATTTATTTAAAATTTAAAAAAAAATACAACCTTAATCAAAATCAATATCGACGGTCTTTTTCCCTTTGGGACTCAAAACTAAAGAAAAAACACCTTTTGGCGTTTTTTACTGTAGTTTTTAGAACAATTTTAAAAGTCTCTTTTACTTTTTTTTAAGCACCCTTTTTTTTGCCGGCGTCTGGCGTGAGAAAAAGTTGTCCCCCCCTTTTCTTTGAAGACAAATTTTGTTTTTTGAGTCATCAAAATGGGCCCGAAAAACGACAATTTTTCATCCGTGAGTTTATAAAAAAAAAAGCGCTTTATTTATTGCCTTTTAAAAACGAACAAATTTAGCCGTTTTTATTTCCCCCCCAAGCTTGGTTTTTGGATTTTAGTTTTTAAATTTTTTCCCCAGCCGCACTTACACTAACGAACACAACCAACAAAAGGGAAAAACCCCCCTAGAGGAAAGCGGGGGGCGCCTATGTTTGCTAAACCAACACTCGTTCCTTTTGAAGAGCACTTATAGTCGATGCTCCAGATTAACAATGTAAAAATTTAAAGGCAAAATACCTTCGTTGGTTTTGTGTTTTTTTAAAGGGCTTGCCATATGCTGCTTTGTGTAATGTGGTTAATCGAATTTTTAGTTAGGGGTTTTTACTATCTTTCTTTTGGCGCGCGAGGCCCTTTGGAAAACCGAACAAAATGCTTTTTAAAATGAAAAAAAAAATTTAGTAAGACTTTTTGTCGTATCTTCAATATTCAGCTGCGCATCATATATTAAAAACAAATTGCATTTAACGGTTTTTCGGCTTTTTCCCATCAATTTTGAAAGTTTATTAGCCTCACATTCTCCCCTTCCATGCAATGATTACCTCTTTGACCTTAGGGCAATCCAAAACCTTTTTTGTTGTTAAATAATCATCAAGTTTACCGGAAGGTGTAGATCTTTTGACCAAGGTCACGTTGGATTTTCTACCTCCCACCCCAAACAGTTTTCTTTTTTCACAAAATGCTGATTTAAAGGTTTTAAAAACCCCTAGCATAGATTTGGTAGGACTGCCTCAAACGAACATTTTCTTTGTTATTTTAATTTAAACTTTTCATTCCCCTTTCAAATGGTTCTTCATCTTCACACAGCTAAAATACCTTTTTAAGCGTCTTGCTGAAACCTAAAACAAAATTCCATATGTGTCTGCCCTGCTTCAGGGAAAAAATTTTATATGAATCACCTTTCTAATATATTCTAATTTTTACTGATATTTTTGTTAATCAGCTTTCTAAATTTGGGGTTCTAACAACGTCAAACCTAACGAGATTTCAGAAATGCTGTACTTTGCTCCCGGGGTTTTTGACGAAAACACGTTTGTATTCATTTAAAAATTAGTTCTATGACAAACTGCTTTTAATGCCCCTTGAAAGAGGTGCATGCCTTTAACAACTCAAAACTAGGAAGGAAAAGCGATTTTTTATACGCAAAATTTACAGCTACATACTTTTTGCCGTCTTTAGGATCTGCGGCGCCTATTCTATGTTTTTAGTGCTTCTTCATTTTCGATTCCTTGAAACGCAAGATCATCCCTTTCATTCCCGGTTAGCCATAGATCAGAATAGGTTAAAAATATGTCTGCATTGTGTAAGAAAATATTTCTTGCCCCTCAAGTTTTATAGAAATTTTCTTAACGATTGCCCGCCCCAGATTCTGTACAACTGTCCTGTTTGGGTCTGTTGTTGAATCGAGTACTATTTGAAAGTAAGACGCGCAGAGCCTGGCACAATCACGTCATCTGCTCCTAGGTCTGGAAATTTGACAGTAAGAATTTGATCTGCATCAATAGTAGATGGATTATTTGGAACAGTAATAGTCCGCTTATTTCCCTTCACGCCAAAGGGTTTCTTTCAGTCTTCTATGCGGGTTAAGAATCGAGCCATGTGCTTGCGACATTTTTATGAAGCAAATAAAAATTAATTATTTAAAAACATGGCAGGTATTGAAGATGAAGAAGATTAGATGTTTTTGATCCTGGAGACGACATGAGTGAAATGATCCCTTTGACACAGCATCGCTCAATGCTCTCAATGCAGCATGAATTAACAGAAAGTAAGGTTAAATCATTTTACGAAAGTTTAGGCCAAGAACCTCCCGAATTTATAGACCCAAATGATTTTGAATTAAAAGATGATCATTTGTCTGTAAAAAACGATCAAGGGCAACTTGTTCGGCTTACAACTAAACCAGAACCCATCAAAGTTTTATTAGCCAAGAGTACAATTAAACAAAGACTCAGTGTGAAAGATCAAAACGCCTTGGTCTTGTTAGGCCGAAATAAGGGCGGAGGCAGTTTCTAAACTTCAAAACACACTGCAGAACTCCCAACAGCTAACCAAATACAAAAACATGGAACTTGAAGAATTAAAATCAATACGCAGATGAAATAATAAATGTAATAGAAGCAGAAACCAGTTTTCAGAAGAAACAGCATTAAAGACTATACACGACTCGCCGCTACCCATGCGAGAAATAGCGGCCCTTGACCATGCTTGAGAAGCATCAGAGGCGAATTAACACAACAATTTAGGCAAAACTAGTGAACTAGATGAGCATATAAAAAGAGAAAAAGAAAACTCGTTGAGGCAGATGACGCCAACTTAGGACCTAATTAAAGAAAGAATAAGACAAAGACTAAAAGATCTTGACAAGAAAGATCAGCAAGACTAGAAAGTGCTAACACTAACCGAGACCAATTACGAACTCAAGTGAATAGAATAAGAAACATCTATCCGGAAAATTTTATATGAAGACACAAAAGCTAGCAGAACGAATAAGAACATTGTTTAGAGAGCAGGGGTCACATTTGGGAAGCGTTTAAACAGCCTTAGGAATTTTCAATAAGTACACTGGTGTTGGCAAATTACAGGCGGCGGTGGTCAAAGTCCAGTGCCTCCACCACCATCGCCTCCACCTGATAAATCATGGGTAAAAACAGCTTTTATCATCTTGCGAGTTATTAAAAAATTTGCCGGTAAAGCTATAGATCTTTACCGGTAATATTAGGAGGTATTGTTAGCTGGCTTTTGTCTTTCTGCAAGCAAAGTAGTTGGCTTTATGGGCCCAGCCCCTTTTGGACATTAGTTCTCGTAATAGTTGGGTTAAATATTTAGTAAGATAAAGACCAAGTAATCCTAGGCCAGTTAATCCAAAACAAGCGCTGTCTTTTCATATTCATGGTCATCGCGAACAGAGTCCGCGAGCTTTGCTGAGTCTTCAATGACTTTGGGGGGTTGGACTTCGGGGATTAGATGACTTAATCTTGGGTGTTCTTTTATTGTTTGTAATATTACTGGCTCAGAATTTATGTCGTTTTTCCCAACCTTCTGTTCATTGCCTGCTATAAGAACTTCATTATTATAGTTTATTATTGTACCTATCTGGAGTCTGAGGTCAGAAGGCAGCATGTATAAACCAGTGCCAACAGCAAAGTCTACTTTCGATCTTGCGTATTGTAAAACATGTTGGTACCTTTGAATACTTGAAGGTAAATCAACTGTAGAATTAATGGCGTCCTCTAAATTTGCTAAGTATTGTTTTTGTGCGTCAAAGCCAGTAGAAGGATCAGTTATGCTTGATCTTGCCTGTGCTTGCGAGCCTAGCAAACACCAAACGTAAGTACGAATAGAGTCGTTTATTCGTTCTATTCCCGCTCTAGTTAGGCCCTTAGAAGTGTCTAAGATAAATGTTGTCCATGCTGTTTTATGCTCTTGCTGTAGGGACCCGAGCTGAACAGTTGGGCCTGAAAAGAAAGTTTTGAAAGGAGGATGCCAGTCATAGTTATACTTTCTGTGCGCGCCCCGAAAATAAAGGTCGCCTAGGCCATGATTATGATCCAACTTTTGTCTAAAGCCTGTCTTGGTGTTAATATTGAATTCGTTACAGATCCTTTCAAAAGCCTTCATGTCTATTCTGTTGCTGAGTGGATTAAATGGTTTGTCATTTGGTAATGGCGCTTGCAGTTCAGTCAAAATACGTCTGAAGGTGTAATAAAAATGAAATCTGTACACTGACCTCACCAAAGGATCATGGTGATTAAATGATCAGCATACGACACTCCACACCCAGTTGATGCGCAAAACACAGCAAAGTTTAACTGGTTCTGATAAAACTGCATCGGATGACTAACCACGCTTTCTTGATGTGGTCGTTTTCAATAGGGGGTTAAGATAGCTCTTCAATGGAGTACTCACCTTTTTATGAAAAGAGGCAGTCTGGGTCACAGCAATGTCAAGAGTATCAGTTGCTATATTTTTAAGATGTAGTGCGGCCCAACAGAATATTTTGCATCAGTATATTTGAACGCGCTCATTTTTATTTCGTTCAAAAAATGTTTGTAACAATAACAACCCAAGACCGCCCTTCGTTTTTAGAACATGCTATTGATAACAATTGCGGGGCCAAAATGGTCGCGCTCCATGAAATATTCTACAAAGTCGTATGGTTTAATATAACTGAATCCAAGAAAAATAATGCAGTTCTAAAAGTTAATAAAGAAGGGAAGGTAGTTAGCCGGTTAACCATACCTGATGGTTATTACGGGTTTTGTTCGCTAAAAGAAGCAATGAGTAATTTCGACATTACTCTCAAACTTAACAATGCAAATCTAAAAACAATGTTAACATTCAAACCTGAAGAAGAAGTAGCACATTACCTTTTTGATGTAGAGCTAGCTAAAATGTTAGCTTTGCAGATGACAATCATAGATTTAGAGTTGTGCCAGACAAAACTACTTATGAGGGAGAAAACCCGCTCGATCTTGCATTACATTCATTACTCTATGTTCATTTGGACGAACTAAGCACTGATGAAAACTTATATGATGGAAGGCCCTCAACTGTTTTAAGACCTCTTCCGTCAGGGAAAGCTGCATATTGCGATTATGAAATTATACAATTCCCTAATTTACAGTTTAAAAGATTAGTTTGTGGGAGGGTCGGATCATTTATTATAAAAATCAAAGACAAAACAGGGAAAGTCGTGAAATGTGATAACCTGCACATTGTTTTGGAAATAAAATAATACGTTACTAAAAAATAAATGTCGCGTGGGCCAGAAGAACCAGGAGTTACATTAGCGCCTGTGAGGTGTATAACTTTAGAATTAAAAGACCTTGCAGACGTTGCGGACTTTGAACAGAACGGTGAGATAGGCACTTTGTATGGGTTTGAGTACACTAAAGATGTGATTATAAACGCAAAGAGGTTGGCGACAGTAAAAAGTTTCCTAAACTAGAACAGCTGCGCAATCTAGAAGCAAATAATGTTGGTCAGTATGAATATAAAATAGTTCGAAAACCTGACCTCAAATGGCACTTAGAACCATATTTAGAATGGGAAATAAAATTTGAATTCATAAGCCCATTTACATATTTTAGCCGTCAAAAAAGTTTCAGAAAAGCATTCAACTCTGGCCCTTTACAAAGTAAGTCTTATGCCGGACGACAATAGTCGGAAAGAAATTGAAATAACGCCGTATGGGAAAAAGCAGTACATCCTCCACAGAAAAGAAACAGTTGTAAAAAAAGCTTCTACAAAATTACAGTTCTTTCCAAGCAGAAAATTAGGAGACACGTTCACAATGATATTTGAAATTTCTGTCTTTAAAGATGTGGAGAGGGATGGGGTTGTGGGCGTTAGTGACGTCCTTATAAAAGGAATTAATATTAGCTGGCAAAACTTAGACGTTAAACGTCTTAACGTTACCATCGTCGTTCTTCACAATGGCGAGGATATTAAGATCATAACAACAAGCAACAAAATCAATGTTGACTTAAATAGAAACAATCTTACAGAACTGAATTGGATTAATCTTACACATTTAGGCCTCGTAGGGTTTTATTAATACTGAACAAGTTTTGACAGAGAGTATGATAAAAATAATAACTGGATTAGATTAAATTCTGCTATAAAACTATGGAGCAGTTAAACTTTATGCCAAAAACTCCTCATTGCTCATTGATTTGTGGGCAGACTGGTTGGGGAAAAACAAAAATTGCCCTAGACCTATTACAAAAATTTTAACGCTTATAATTTTAATCTTTTGTGGTTTTCTGTCCAACATTTAAAATGGAACAAAGCATATCTGATAGAAGGTTTATTTTGGAAGTTGATACATTTTTTTGTTACCCTTTGCAATAAACTGGTGAGGTTTAGAACGTTTTATGGACTTTTTGGGAGGAACGCGGGCCCACTTTTTATTATAGTTTGACCTTTTCAGCAAAAAGGGACCCTAGTTAAAAAAAAACACTTTGTCGAAACAAAGCTTTAAAGCGGGAAGAATGCGGGATAAGTTGTGTGGATTTTATGCCAAAAAAATTTTTAACCCGGGTTTTTTAAAAGATTTAGAAAACGGGTTAAAGACTTTTTATTTTTATTTCACTTTGAAAGACAGAGCCTTTTTTTGGAAAATGTTTGCGCGAAAATGATGTTATTAAAAATGACCGGGAAAAAACATGGGATTAAAAAAAAAATTTAAAAATTGAAAATTTTTAAGTAAATTATTTTAAAAAAAAGGGGATAAACCCTGCACAGTATTTTTGTTTTTTTTAGATATTGGTTTTTTTTTAGTTTTTAAAAAGGGTTTTTACTTGTCAGAGAAAAAGTAATATGCTGATTCTAGGGAACTTTCGCCCGAAAAGGGTTTGAGGGGGAAAGGGGCTTAAGGTCGGAATTATGTTCTCCCAGTCACACGGCCTTTTCTTCACAACTGTCACCACACCCCTCACCCACTCCCTTTCTTCACTGATCCCCACCCCAGTCATCAACCTTTCTCCCCCACGGGGTCACCACCCCAGTCATCACTGCCTTTCTTGAACGGTTTCACCACCCCCACCTCCTGCCTTTCTTCCAATGATAAACCACACACCCCCAAAAATTCACGGCCCTTTCTTCACACTGATCCCCCACCCCAAAGTCACACTGCCTTTCTTCACCTGACACCAACCAGTCATCCCCTCCCCTTTTTTCCCCTTTAATCAACACCACCCATCACGGCCTTTTCCAACTGATCACCACCCCGTTTCACCCCTTTTTCCCACACGGACACCACACCACCCATCATCACTGCCTTTCTTCAAAACTGTCCCCAAAACCAGTCTTCAGCCTTTTTTCCACACTGTTCACCCACCATCTCCCTCCCTTTTCCCTAAAACTGATCCCCCAAAACCGTCACCTGCCTTTTTAAACTGACTCCCCCCACCCCGGCATCACGGCCTTTCTTCACACGATCACCCACACACAGTTTTTCCGGGCCTTTCTTCACACTGTTCCCCACCCCCGTCATCCCGCCTTTCTTCACCTGATCAACCCCACACCATACCTGCCTTTCCCACATGATAACCACACCGGCATCGCTCCCTTTTCCCTTCACACTGATCCCCTTTCCCACCAGTAATTTCACTCCCTTTCTTCACATGTTCACCACACCAGTCATCACTCCCTTTTTTTTCAAACTGATCACCCCACCACTAATCATGCCTTTTTCCATGAGAAACCCATTTCACATTTGCCTTTCTCCCTTTTTTCCCCACCACACCGGGTTTCACTCCCCTTTCTTAACAGGGATCACCCACCACCCACTCATCCCCTTGCCTTTCGTCACACTGATCACCCACCACTCATCATGTTTTTCTTCCCCACGGTTCCCCACCCAACCGTAAACAGGCCTTTTTTTCACATTGATCACCACCCCCACCCCACTCACAGGCCTTTCTTCACACTGATCCCACACCACCATCACATTTCATCACTCCCTTTTCTTCCACGGGTTCACCAAAACCCACCAGTCTTCCTGCCTTTCTTTCACACTGTCACCACACCACCCCAGTCACACTGCCTTTCTTCAAACTGATCCCCACACCACACCATCATCACTCCCTTTCTTCACTTTTGATCACCACCCCCACATACCCCATCACTCCCCTTTCTTAAATTGATCACCACATTTTAAATCTCCCCTTTTTCACTTTGTTCACCATACCACACATTTCATCCGCCTTTCTTCACACTGGCACCCCCACCAGTCAGGGACTGCCTTTCTTCACACTGATCCCACACCATTCTTTCACTCCCTTTTTCACACTGATCCCCGGTTTGGTTTGTTCCCCGGGATTGGGCCTCCAGCCCTTCCCGGGCGACTTGCCTGAGGGGGAAAGGGGGTGGAGGTCCCCTTTTTTAATTTCCCCCATCTCTACACTTGTTGAACCCCCTTGCCCCCCATGGGCACTGCTTTTCGAAGTTCGAGGTGGGGGGCCTGCATTTTTTGTCTCCCCAAAGTAGCGAGGGGTTTGGATTGGACATTTTCTGAGAAGTGGGGGGTTTTTTATTGCCCCTGCCGGGGGCTTCCACTTTGGATTGGGAGGTATTTGAATTTGTTTTCCCGGGGGGGTTGACACTTTTTCCTGAAATTTTTAGAAAAAAATAAAACCTCACTGGTTTACAGCAAAGAAAACCGAGTAAAAATTTCTTTAAGCCAAAGATACAAAGGAAATAAAAAAGAGGCTAAAAAGGGGCCCTGTTTTCTGTGCCTAAAAATTTTTGAATTTTTTATTTTCCCTGAGAACGTTTTAAATCCCAATCCTGACCCCACTTGCCCCAAACCCCCGAGTTTTTGGGGGGGAAAAGGGGCCCTTAAACCCCGCCTTTTCCGTGGGGGGGAAAAGGAGAGGGAGAATCCCGGCCCCCCTGAAAAAACCCGTTAAGGTCAAGTTCCCCTCAAAAAACAGACAGACAGCAGAGAAGGGGGAGAGACAGAGAGGAGAAGCGGGACAGACAGTTTTCGGGCGGAAAGGCCCCAGAAGCGGCATTTTCCCTGTTCTTGACAAGTAAGACGCCAATTTAACCAAAAAAAAACGATTATCTACAAACAAACTTACTGTGCAGGGTTACCCGGTTTTCAATACAAATTTTTATTTAAACCCTTTTCAGTTTTTTGGGTTTTTGTTTAATCTAGTTTTTCCTGGTCATTTTCAAAAACCTTCTTTTTCGCGCAAAATTTTTCCCCAAAGGCGTTTTGGGGTCTTTCATGTAAAAATAAACACAGTTTTTAAAACTGTTCTCAAAAGTTTTTTTAAAACCGAGTTAATTTCTGGCAAAAAACCCCAAAAATTATCCCGGCATGCTTCCGTAAAAGCTAGTTTGGGACAAATTTTTGTTTCTTTTTTAAAAAATATGTCTCTTTCGGCCAAAACAGCCCATCTAAAATAAATAGTTTTCTGCTTTCCCTTTTCCCAAACAGTTTTTTAAAAACTGTTCTAAACACTCACTCTTTTTTTTTGCTAGGATTAAAAAAAAATATTATCACTGTCCTTTATAAACCTTCTTTTATTTTATGCTTTTTTCCCCTTTTAAAGGGTTGG
Organism: Conus ventricosus; assembly: GCA_018398815.1. Taxonomy (NCBI): domain Eukaryota; kingdom Metazoa; phylum Mollusca; class Gastropoda; order Neogastropoda; family Conidae; genus Conus; species Conus ventricosus. Next base: position 27,242 of record JAFLJL010000332.1, on the reverse strand, counting down.
GGCCCGGGAAAACCCCAAAATTATGATAAAAATTTAAACATAAACTGTTTGTAAAGGTTGAGGTTTAAATATTGTTTTTCCAAAAACCAGTTTCCCCAAAAATTTAAATGAAAAATGAGGGGGTTTTTTGTAAAAAAATTTTAAAGCCCCATAGTTTTATAACAGAACAAATTTAATTTTCCGGTTATTTTTTTTATTTGTCCTCTGTCAAAACTTGTTCGTGTAAAAAAAACCCCCTATAGGCCTAAATGGTAAGATTAACCCAAATTCAGTTTGTAAGATTGTTTCTATTTGGTTTAAATTGATTTTGTTGCTTTTTTGTTATGACCTTAATACCCTTCGCCATTGTGAAGAATGCGGGGTTAACTTTAATTTTTTAAACGTCTAAGTTTTCCCAGCTAATTAAAATTTCCCCTTTAAAAAGGACGTCACTAATGCCCAAAACCCCATCCCCCCCTTTACATCTTTTAAGACAAAAAATTTAAATATTATTGTGAACGGGTCCCCAAATTTCATTTGCGGAATGAACTGAAAATTTTTGTAAAAAGCATTTTCAAAACTGATTCTCTTTGTGGAGGATGTATGTTTATTCCCTACGGCTTTATTTAAATTCTTTCGGGACTATTGCCCTCTGGCAAAAGACGAACATGTAAAGGGCCGAGTTGAATGTTTTTTCTAAAACCCTTTTTTGGCGGCTAAAATTTGAAAAAGGGGGTTATAAAATTAAATTTTTAATTTCCCCTTTCCCAAAATATGGTTCTAAGTGCCATTTGGGGTGGGTTTTCGAACTTTATTATTTCATTACTGCCCAAAATTTTATTTGCTTTAGATTCCCGAAGTGTTCTAGTTTGGGAAAAACTTTTTACTGTCACAAACCCTCTTTGCGTTTAAAAATTCACCATCTTTAGTTTTAAAAAAACCCCTAAAAAGTTCCCTTTATCTCCCGTTTGTTCAAAGTCCGCAAGTTGAAAAGGTTTTTTTAATTCAAAGGGGTTATAACTCACAGGGCAAATTGTAAAAACCCCTGGTTCTCGGGCCCAGGACATTATTTTTTGTAGCTTATTATTTTATTTCCAAAAAAAATGTGCGGGTTTAAACCCAACTTTTTCCCAATGCCCTGTTTTGTTTTTATTTTTTTTTAAAATGATCCCCCCCTTTCCCCCAAATAATTTTTTAAAAACGAAAAATTAGGGAATTGTATAATTTCATAACCCGCAATAGGGCAGTTTTTCCCTGAGGGGCAGGGTTTTAAAAACATTTGGGGGCCCTTTCCCATCATATAAGTTTTATCAGTGCTTAGCTCATCCAAATGAAACATTGGAAATTGAAAGTAATGCAAGATTGAGCGGTTTTTCCCCCCTAAAAACGTAGTTTTTAATCTGGCGAAACATTAAAACTATAAAGGGGGGTTTTTTTCCCTAGTTGTAAAGCCTAGATTTTGCTAGCTTTTTAAAAATTTTATTTTGCTTCTTCAGGTTTGAATGTTAATTTTTGTTTTTAGATTTCCCATTGTTAATTTTAAAGGTAATGTCTAAGTTAATCTTGTTCTTTTAGTGAGAAAAACCCGTAATAACCATCAGGTATTTTTAAACCTTTTTAAAACTTCGTTTGTTTTTTCATTTTTTTTGTAATCTTATTTTTCCCTTGGCTTCTTTTAAATTTTAAAACCCCTTACGCTTTTTTAAAATTTTTCCCTGGGCGCGCCCGTTTTGGCCCCCAAAAATTGTTTAATTTGCATGTTCAAAAAACGAAGGACGGTCTTGGTTGTTATTGTTACAAACTTTTTTTAAAAAACAAATTAAAAATGAGTGCTTTCAAATTATTTGATGCAAAATATTCTGTGGGGCCGAAATAAAACCCCAAAAATATAGAAAACCTGTTTCTCTTGCATTGCTGTGCCCAGACGGGCCCTTTTTTCCCAAAAAAAGGTGAGTACCCCATTGAAGCTTTTTTAAACCCCCCCTTTTTGAAAAAGAGCACATCCAAAAAGGCGTGGTTTAGTCATCCGTTGCGTTTTATCAAAACCCAGTTAAACTTTCCCTGTGTTTTGTGCATCAACGGGGTGTGGGTGCGTATGCTAATCTTTAAAAATCACCCTGACCCTTTTGGTGGGGGTCAGTGTCCCGATTTCATTTTTATTACCCCTTCAGACGTTTTTTGGGAATGAACTGAAAGGGGCCATTCCCGGAATGACAAATCTTTTAACCCTTTTCAGAAAACCGAATAGAATAAAGGGCTTTTGAAAGGATCTGAAAAACGAATTCAATATTCCCCCATAGACAGATTTAGACAAAATTTGGGGTTCTTGATATGGCAAGGCCCCCCCTTTTATTTCGGGGCACGCACGAAAAGTAAAAATATGTCTTAAAAACCCCTTTCAAAATTTTTTTCCCCCTGGTCCTTTAGAGCAAGAGCATAAAACAGCATGGACAACATTTATTTGGAATTTTCCAAAGGGGGCCCTAAAAAAGGGGGGGAATAAAACCCGAAAAACGACTCTATTTTTCTTACGTTTGGTGTTTGTTAGGGTCGAAAGGCACGGGGAAAGATCGAGCAAAAACGGGAATTTTTTTTCCTTCAAAGGTTTTGACGCCCCAAAAAAAATTATTTAAAGCAAATTTAGGGACGCCATTAATTCTACATTTGGGTTTTACCTTCAAGTTTTCAAAGGTCCCAAACTTTGTTTTACAATAGAAAGATCGAAAGTAGACTTTGCTTTTGGGCCCACGGGGTTTATACATGCTGCCTTCTGACCCAGATCCAGTTAGGTAAATAAAAAACTATAAAAATAAAATTTCTTTTTAGCGGGGTTTTTAACAAAAGGGTTTGGGGAAAAAAAGACTAAATTCGGGGGCCATTTAATATTAAAAAACAATAAAGAACCCCCAAGATTAAGTCATCTAACCCCCGAAGTCCAACCCCAAAGTCTTTGAAACTCGAAAAGCTTGGGGGAAATCTGTTCGCGTTGACCTTTGAATTAAAAAGACGCGCTTGTTCTTGGTTTAAAATGGCCTTGGATTACTTGGTCTTTATTTTACTAAATTTTAAACCCAAACCTATTAAGGAACTAATCCCCATAAGTGCTCGGCCTTTAAAGCCAACACTTTGCTTCAGTAGAAAAAACCCAAGCTGAAAATTACCCCCAAATATACCCGGTAAGGTTTAAATTCCCTTTACCGGTAATTTTTTTAAAAAATTTCGAAAGATAAATCAAGCGGTTTTTTTACCCATGATTTATCGGGGTGGGGGGGCCAAATTGGGGGGGCGGGGGCCCACTGGATTTTGACCTCCCCCCCCGGGCCGGTTTTTTCCAAAACACCAGTGTACTTTTTTAAAAAAATCCAAAGGCTGTTAAAACGCTTAAACTAAAGTGACCCCCTTTCTCTCAAAACAGTGTTCGGTTTTCGTTCTGCTAGGTTGTGTTTTCATTAAAATTTTTCGGATAGTTTCTCTTTTTCTATTAAACTTGAGTTGTAATTGGTCTCGGTTGTAGTTAGAAATTTGGGCTTCTGATCCTCTTTTTAAAGGGATCTTTTGTGGGGGGGTTTTATTCTTTCTTTAATATCATCCCCTAAGTTGGCGCTCAGCCTAAACGGGTTTTTCTTTTTCTCTTTTTATTGCCCATCTGTTCCCTAGTTTTGCAAAATTTGGTTTGTTAATTCGCCTCTGAGGGTTTCTTAAAGCATGATCAAGGGCCTTTTATTTCTGCATGGGTAGCGGTGAGTGGTGTTTAGTTTTTTAACGTGTTTCTTCTAAAAAACGGGGATTTTGCTTTATTAATTTTTTTTAATTTTCACCTGCTGATTTTTTTAAATTTTCTTTAATTTTCCATTTTTTGCATTTGGTTATCTGTTGGGGTTCTTGCAGGGTGTTTTGAAGTTTAGCAACGCCTCCCCCCTTAAATTTTTGGGCCCAAACAAGGCCAAGGGGGATTTTGATCTTTCAAAATGGGGGTCTATTTCTAATTGAACCCAGGCTAAAACTTTGATGGGTTTTTTTTTAGTTGTAGCTGAAAAAGTTGTTTGGGTTTCGTTTCCTCACAAACAAATGGTCATTTTTTTACTTCAAAATCTTTTGGGTTTATAAATTCGGGTGGTTCTTGGCCTAAACTTTGGTATAAGGGTCGGGCCCTTACTTTCTTTTAAATTTATCCCGGGACTTGTTGGAAAGGGTACTCCCGTTTTGGGCTAATTCATCATGCAATGAGAGCCCGAGCGATGCCGCTCCCGGGGGAAATCACCCATGTCGTCTCCACGATCAAAAACATCAAATCTTCTTTTCAATGCCTGCCATTTTTTCTTTAATAATTAATTTTTTTTTTTTTGTTTTAAAAAAAAATGTTACATGCATATGGCTTGATTCTTGCCCCGATAGAAGACTAAAAGGGAACCCCTTTTGGCGTGGGGGGGAAAAAATTAAACGGAATATTACTGTTCCAAATAACCCTTTCTACTATTGATGGATCAAATTCTTATGTAAATTTCCGGACCTAGGAGCAGATGAAGTGTTGTCCCAGGCTCTGCGGTCTTACTTTCAAAATAGTATTTATTCAACAACAGACCCCAAACAGGACATTTGGTCCAGAATTTGGGGGGGGGCTTTGTTAAGAAAATTTCTTTTAAAATTGAGGGGCAAGAAATATTTTTTTTAAAAATTTCCGACTTTTTTTTAAACCCTATTCTAAATCTAGGGCCAAACCCCGGGAAAATAAAGGGTTGATCTTGCGTTTAAGTTAGAAAATGAAGAAGCATAAAACATAGAATAGGTGCCGAGATACTAAAGACGGCAAAAAGAATGTGGTTTTAAATTTTTGGCTTTTGGGAAAAACGCTTTTCCTTTTCCCTTAGATTTTGAGTTTGTTAAAAGCCCCATGCGCCTTTACTTTCAAGGAGCATTAAAAGACAGCCTTTCATATGAACTAATTTTTAAACTTTTTAAAAAACGTGTTTAAGATCAACAGACACGAAGCAAAGTAAGCTTTTGACACCCACGTTAGGGGTTTGACTTTTTGTTAGAAACCCTAATTTAGAAAGGGCAGATTGGCACCAATACAGAAAAAAATTAGCAATATATTACAAAAAGGTGTTTCCCTCATAAAAACATATCCTAAAAGCGGGGAGACACTTTTAGGGGAATTTTTTTTTTTGGGGTCTCACCCAAGATCGTTTAAAAGGGTATTTTATTGCTGTGTAAAGATGAAGAACCATTCAAAAGAGGGGGTGAAAATTTTTTTAACCCCAAAAAAAATAACAAAGGTACAATGTTCGTTTTGAGGGCAGTCCAAAACAAATCTATGCTAGGGGGCCCTTAAAACCTTATAAAGCATTTTGTTGAAATAAAAAAAATTTTTGGGAAAGGGGTGGGGGGTGAAAAAAATTTCCAAACCCAGTTGACCTTGTGGAAAAAGTTCTACCCCTTCACAGTGTAAGATTGATGATTTTTTAAAACAACAAATACGGTTTATGGTTTTGACCAAAGGTCAACAGAGGAAAACATTTGGGCGGGGAAGGGGGAGGGGGGGCTGTGAGAGACGTAATAACTTTCAAATTATAAGAAAAAGAAAGCCTTAAAACCGCTTAAATTTTTGTTTTTTTTTTTGTTTTATAGGGATGCGAAGCTGAATTTTAAAAAAAATAACAGTTTAAAAAAGATTTACAATATTTAAATTTTTTTTTATTTTATAAAAAGCAGGGTCTGTTCAAGTTTATCCAAAATGTGCCTACCGGGGCCCCCAAAAAGAAGGAAAGCAGGCAATTTGCTGTTTTTAGAAACCCCCTGAAGAAAAAACCCCTTCAGTTTAAACCAAACTTTACAAAAAATCCCCAGCAAGTATTAGAGCAAGACCTTTAAAAATACAGAAAAACCAAACAAAGGTATTCTGCTCCCTTTTTAATGCTGTTCATATGTTAATACTGGAGCTGGGACTAAAAGCGCCCCTATCGAGGAACGAGTGTTGGTCTTTAGCAACGGGAAATAGGGCCCCCGCGCTTTACCTCTAGGGGGGTTTGTTTTAGCTCTCGGCCTGTGTTCATTACCCTTTAGGTGGGGTTGGGCAAAAAAAAAAAAAACAAAACTCCAAAAGCACACGGGCTAGGGGTTAACAAATAACAGCTAAACTTAGTTCCAAAAAACGGGACAAAAAATTAAAGGTTGTTGACTAAACTTTCCGGATGAAAATTTAATCTTTTAAAGGGCCCGATTTTATGATAAAAAAGACAAAATTTAAATCTTCAAAGAAAGGCGAGGGACAACTTTTTCTCAACAGCCAGAGCCGAGAGAAAAAAAAAGGAATGTTTAAAAAAAAGTAAAGGGAAACTTTAAAAACTTGTTCTAAACAGCTCACAGAAAACAACCCCAAAAGGGTTTGTTTTTTACTTTATTTTAGGGATCCAAACAAAAAAAGGGACCGTGATATTGTTCTAAATTAATTATTTTTTTTTAATTTAAAAAAATTTTTGAGTTAAAAAAAAGAAATTTCAACAGGGCAAAGATTTATGAAGGGCAAGACGAATTTATTGAAGGATATGCTCGGAGAGAGGTTTATTTAAGAGCACTGAATGATATTGATTTGAAGTCATTAATCCAGCAAGTCGGGCAAGCGTTGTTCATTTCTATTTCTTTAAGTTCCAGGTAAACTAAAAAATGACCCCCCCAGTTTAAAATAATGTTAACTTTTTTTAATGACTTTATAACAATAAATGAAGAAAATCTAGAAGTCTGGGGCTCAATAAAAAAACAGGGGCTATTCTTTCCATAAAGACCCTTAAAAAACCCGGTTGGGGAGACGAACTGCTTACACAGTTTGCCGCTGCGGCTAAGAAACCAAAATGAGAGGCTCTGGTTGGTCAGAGGGCGAGTTTAGAGATCAGATTAAAAAGGCTAAAATATGCGGCCCATTGTTTGGGGGGCTACATTCCACTACCTCCAGGGATTAGTTTCAAAAAAGAGTTCTAAACATAAAAAAATACAGACAACAAAAGTTTTATGTGGTGTGTTCTTGCAAAAGGGTGCATCACGCCCGCAAAAAAAGCAGAGAGAGAGAGTGTCTAAAATACACCCGTACATCAATTTATTCCTTTAAATTTAGTGGGGTGTCCTTTCCTGTTAGTGTGGAAACCCAAATTTATCCGTTTGAAGAACAAAACAAAAAAATAACTGTTAAGGGATACACCTTTGGGGTGAGGGAAAAAAATTTGGCGCCCAAATTAAAAAAGGGGTCCAAGAAAGTCCAAAAAATAGGCGAACCAGCAAAAATCTTTTTGGGCTTATATGGGTGCTTTTACCAGCGGGGCTACCCCATTTAAAACCCTTGAAATTGAAAAAATGAGTAAACTTTAAAGCAGCATGCTTCAAAAAAGGGCTTTAAAAAAGAAATTTTGCAGAAAAGTTTAACAAGGGGGTTTCCATCTGTTCAAGCCGCAAAGGAAAAATAAGAAAAAATTTTTATCGGCCCCCGTTGGGCTGTAATACAGAAAATTTAAATTTCGGCCCCCCCCTGGAATTTTTAAAGTTGGGTTTTTTAAAAAACTGGAAAAAAAAAACTGCAAATTTACCATTTTTTTGTTTAGCAGACCCTTTGATTCGCTTATTGTTTCCCTTTTGAAAGGGCCCCCGCCACAAAAACTTCGAAAAACGGTTTAATGAGTAATCATCGATTTTTTCATTTTGTTTCATCGTTGCAGGGCGGATGGCGTTCATTCAAAAACCCAAAATTTAAAATAGAGGGCCCAAAAGCCCCAGAATACTTCTTAGAACGCATGCGCAATGGGGGGGAATGACTGTTCTAATAATTTAAAATTATTGAAATCATTTTTGACACCCGAAGACCAACAACAGTATGACTCAGCCAAACATTGTTGGGGTTTTTTGGTGGTTTTTTGGGGGCCCCATAGACGCCCGAGAAAAAAAGTAAAAGGACCATGATCAATTAGCGGAAAGTTCAGAGGAGCCCGGGGGCATAACAAAATTTCAATTTTTCAACTAAAGTTTGTCCCCAAGAATGGGAAACTGCCGGGTTTTTTTTCCCTAACTTGCGAGGTTACGCCCCCCACCTTTAATGAAAACATGTGGACGATGGCCCTTTAGGGTTTGCATGCATTGCCGCATCAGAAAAGTACATGTGTTTACTTTTAAATAACATGTCTTTTTATGACTCTATTTCCCAAACACATGATGGGTTCATTAAAAGTCACTGGCCATTGTCCTTAAAGTTTTGCCCCAAAAACGGAAAAATATTTTGGACCCCAAATCTTGTTAGAAAGGGGGTTTACCCTTATGGGGTACTTTAACAGTTTGGGGAAAAGGGGTTTACGAAAAATACACTTCCGCCCAAAGGGTGCGTTCTTTTTTGTTTAGAGGGAAAGGACATCAGTATTCAATTTTCCCGCAATTTTCTCAAAATTTTGGGGGCAAAAAATTTTGGGTGTTTTTAAAGTTGGGAGACTATCATGACTCCCATTTTAAAGGCGATGTAAAGTTTGTTGGCGGACGTCTTTTAAAATTTAAAGACCCGCTTTAAAAATTACAGGGTTTGGTCCTGCCCCTTTTCATTTTTGCGCCCGGGATGGTTGGGATGCTTTTTTTAAATTTTTTTGGGGGTAAGAAATTTATTTATTGTCAGATTTACCCCAAAGATTAGATGATTGAAAAAGGATTGCGTAGGAGGAATTAGTATGGCGTCGCATTTATTCTGTAAAGCAAACAAAAAAATACTTGGGCGATTTTTGTTCCCGTAAAAGGTCTTCCCATTTATGTATTTAGTGCAAAAAATCTGTATGGTTGGGGGAAGGGGGCAAACCCCTTCCATTACGCAACCCTTTTAAAATTTTACACAGGTTTCGAATAATATTCAAAAAGGATTTAAAGTTGGTTGAAAAGTTTAACGCCTTTATCCTCAGCGTGGGTTTATTTTTAGAAGTTGCTTTGAATTTCCTCATTTAACTATGACCTGCATAATGACTTTCCATTGCAGGGGAAAGTCTAAAGGGTGGATCCAAAAGAAAACCCCCTAAACTTGTGGGCCAATCTTCGAGGGGAAAAAAAAAAAATTTTTGGGCTGTCAAATTTCGGGCTTTACAAATTTTTTTTTAAGGCATGGTTTGAAGTTGACAGCCAGTTCATCGCATAATTGCTTTTTATCGGAAACGTTTTTTGAAAAACCCTTTAAACATGATGGAAAACTGATCTCAGAACTAAATCCCCAGATGCTTTAGAAAAAAGGGCTTTTTTAAAGGGTTTTAACAACAGCTGTTTCGGAAAGGGCTATGGGGGAAACCGCACTAAACGCAAAAAATGTCAGATTAGTCCCCCCAAAGGAAAAGAAGCAAAATTTAAGTGACTTCAAAAACCCAATTATCAGGACTTTGAAGATTTATGCCAGCTTTTTGGTAATGATGAAAAAAAGAAAATCAAAATTTGGGCAAAAAACCCGTTTTTTCGGGTTTAATGTTTTTGAATTTTTCAAAAACCCTTTTTATGTTTTGGGAAATTTTTTTATGGGCTACTTTTAAGCCCCCGAAACCTGAGTCCGAGTACTTTACACCATACAGATAGTTTTGTTATAGATATCCCCACTGAAAAAACATCTTAAAAAAGACATGGAAAAAGGGGAAATGGCCTTTAAAGGGGGTGCGGGGGGGGTACGACAAATTGATTATCCTTAAAAAACTTTGCCCTTTTTCATTCATCCCTTAATAAGGGAAAGGGTTTTTGGGAAAAATGAAAGGGTGAAATTTTTTGGAAGGTGATCAAGGAGTATGTGGGGTAAGGTTTAAAAAAATGTACAGTATTTCGAGCCAGGGAAAAAAATCTTAAGAAAACAAAGGGAATATTGCAGCGTTGGCAGTCAAAAAAAAAATCACTGCAACTTCAAAAAAGCATTGTTTGGCAAAAAAGACTTTTATCATGACAAAAGTAAAACTACGATCTAATCTACATGGGGTCAACACAATGTTGTAAAAAAGAATTCCCTTAGATAGAACCCAAAAACAAAAAAGGGTGTTTGTTAATCCAGAGGTTTTCATATGCAATTGGGCACTGGAGAACCCTAAAATTTAAATTTAAAACGGAACTTTGGGCGGGGGAAATTTTCGGGAGTTCTTCTTTCACAAAAGATCTTTTAGGAGTGGTTGTTTTGTTTGGTCCCGTTTCTCGTAAATAAAAACCCCCGGGGGTTCATTTTTACAATTCTTTTTTTTTTTACGGGTCAACACTCCAAAATTTGGAAACGGTTGCCCCGATGCCCCAGTTTTCCCCCTTTTGCTTCCCCCCGGGAAATAAAGGTTTCCTTTCTTTCAAACCAAAAGGTAATAGTTTTTCTGGTTGAAAGGGCCCCTCCCTTTAGCAACTTTATTGTTTTTTTTTTTGGGTTGTTTGGGACTGGGTTTTTGCCCTTTTTTTTTCTTCATTATTCATTTTCGGGGCCCCCAAAAAAAAAGGGGAATCTTTAACCCATTTTTGTTTGCGAGAATTGTCAATCAGGTCTCTGTGATATGGTAGGAGAAAAGTCCCTTTTAGCTAACTGTTTGTTAAAAATTTTCGACCCAAAGCCTGTGATCTTTTGAACTCCCGGAATGGCCCCTTTTAATTTGGGAAATCTATGTTTCCCAAAAATAAAAAAAATTTAAATTGGCCTTTTTAAATTTTTTTTCCTCATCGGGCTTGAATCATGCGAGGGAAAAGTTAAAGGGGGGCCCCGCTGGTATATCGCTTTTTGGCAACGCAAAAAGCAGAAGCACTCTTTTGGGGTTAATTTGGGTTTTGCATCTTTGTTTTGAAGGGCCCCTGGTCAATGGGCTGTGAGTGCGTATTTAAAACTTTTTCGTCTAATCCTATCAGAGGGTAAATATAGAAGATCCCCTTTGATGGGGGTCGTTTGGAGTTGTAAATTTAAAAAGTGTGGTCTCTGTTTTCGTTTTAGGGGCAGGTAAATAAAATTTCCCAAAATTTCTTGGGTTTTGATAAACCCTTTCCCTTTTCTGTTTGTTCCCTGACTTTCCCGCCGCTTGGCTTAGCTTTTTAATTGCTGTGATGGGCCCTTTCCCAATTTTCCTTTGGGGCGGAATAATAGATTTTGTTCATTTTTTTTTCAGCCAAATTATTTGCAACAAAAATTTTCCCAAAGGTCATTCCAACGACAATAAACCGATTTCTTTTATCTTTTTGGGTTTTTTTGATGGTTTTAAAAAGTCCCCTGGGGAAATTTTGGGGGGGGGCAATTCTCGATTGGTTTGCCTTTTTACTAGATTAAAAATTGTTTTTTTGCTTGACAAAAATTTTTAATTGGGGAAGCTGCATTTCCCCGCTTTTCAGTGTGTCATTAATTAAAAACTAACTGCTCCCGTCTTGCCTTTTTTAGGCGTCTGTGCAGCCCGCTAGTTGCCCCCTTTTTTTTGGGTTTTGTCTTTTTTCTCGCGTCATTCCCCAGTTTAAAAAATGCAAAAATTTCTTTCCACTAAAAACAAGCCCCATTCCCCCACAGCGCCCCCCTATCATTTTTGCGGGGTGAAAGCCATTTTTTATAAAATGTATTTTTTTTCTTACATATTTATATTTTCGGGGGTTATTCCTTGCTTAACTAGAAAAATTTTTGTAGCAAACCGAAGCTGCAAAAGAACGCATATCAGCTTTTTGAATCCTCAAAGTTTCCCCAGTTTGCCAAGGGTCTGCTGGTTTAATTCTTAACAAGCTTTTTCCCAAACATTGGGGTTTTCCCACATTAGACCCCCAATAAAGCAGAAGGGGGTTTTCAAGGTTGGGAAAAGTTTTTTCGGTGCTATTTTTTTTAAAATAAAAATAATTTTTAATTTTAAAAAAACCCTTTAACAGTGATGATCTTCCCCACGTACAGGCGGCCTTTAAACCCTTCCCGAAAATTAAAGAATGGGGGGCCCCCAAAATTGGACCAAACTATTTTTGCCCCAAAAAAGGGGAGGCTGGATTCTTTGGGGCAGGGGGGGAAAACAAAACCCGTTCCCCGGAAATGAATTTCGCATAAAAAACAGATTCAAAAGATTTCCGCCGCAAGCCCTTTTAAAGTATCATAACAGGTATGAAACGCAGCTTTGGGGCTAGAATGGTGAAAAGTGTTTGGGGGAAACAAATTTTAGTGTGTACACTAAACTTCAGTAGTTTGGTCCCAAATTTTTTCTGAACAAGATCTTTTGTATGATTTAACGCAAGTTCCCCGTTTTAACAAAATTTAGGTCTCTTGGGTGTGATCTATACTTTTAGATTTGGAACATTGTTATGCCAGGATCAAGGGATTAATAAAATTTTAATTCCCTTTTGATTTTGTTTTCCCTTCAAAAAGAACGAGCTGGAAAATCAAACAGAAAACCGGAAAAAAACTGAAACCGGTGGAGAAAGTAACCAAGCTAGAAAAACAAACAGAAAACGCTGAATCAGGTTTGGAAAGGGAATTTTTAAAAAACCTGGGGGTGTTGAAGCAGGAAAAAAAAAGCCCGAGTGGGAAAAGACAAAAAAAAATTAATGTTTTTGAATATACTCATCTGAAAAATAACACCGCCCAACGCCCCCGAACAAAAAATTGATTTTAAAAGCCAGCTATAAAAAATCCTTTTGATTTTAAAGGGGCCCCCAAAATCTTCTGGAATATTGAACCTTTAAAAAATGTTGCCCTTTTTGGCGCCCCCTTGCCCGCTGTTTGGGGGGAGTTATTCGGTTATAAAAAAATATAAACCCAAAGGCAACAAAAACAAAAGAAGTTAAAAAAAAACCTGAACCATAAATAAAAAAAAGGGAACTGCCCCGCCCAAAACCCCCCAATAACAAAGCATTTTTTTTTGATCCATTTATAAAGGGGGAATAATATTTTTAAAATTTTTTATAAAAAAGATATGGCCCTTTTATAAAAAAAGGGGGAAGTCAATTTAAAAAAAAGGGCATGGGGTCTTTTTAAAAGGGCATTTCCATAGACCCGAATTGTAACAATGCGGTTGGGGTTTGGAAAGTTTAAAACCCTTCCTTTAAAATTTATGCAAAAGAACCTTTTAGCAAGATCCCCAAAGGGTGACGCGTTTTTTGGGGTGTTTTGTACTATCTTAGACATTTACTAATTTTTATAAAAACTTTGCTTTTTATTTTTTTGATTTAAATTTTAAGTTTTTAAATAAAGAACTTGGTTGTATTAGTGGAAGGGCTTAGTTATGATCTTAGGTTACTTGGGTAAGAACTTGGGGTGACTTGGGGTGACTTAAAGATGGTTAAGTAAAAAATTGTAAATGACTTGAGGAGACTTGTGAATAACCTTTAGGATGACTTGTGAATTTTACTTGAGGGGGTGTTAAGTAAGAACTTTTTGAATAACTTAAAGGGTGACTTGTGAAAGACTTGAGGTAACTTTTAAATGACTTGGGTTTACTTGTGAATTGGGCTTTAGGATGACTTGTGAAGACTTGAGGAGGGCTTAAGTGTGCGTTTCGTGGGGTGGGGGGGGGGAGACGTGCGTTTCTGGGGTGGGGGGGGGGGGAGACGTGCGTTTCGTGGGGGGGGGGTGGGGGGGACGGCGTGGTGGGGGTGGGGGTGCGAAAGGGTTACCTCCCTTAGTGTCCGACATAGCAAGTAAAAGGCAGTACCGTAGCCCTCTTTTTCCCTTTTTAAAAAGGGTTTTTACCCAAAGAAGGTTATTTATAGCAAAACGGATTTTACCGCCCGCCCTTTTGCTACTTAAATGGCGTTTTACCCCAAAGAAAAGGTTTTTATTTGCAAAAGGATTTTACCGCGCCCTCTTGCCCACTATAAATAGGCGTTCACCGTCATGAAGGTTATTTTTAGTAGCAGGGCAGCAAGGCTAATTTTACTGCAGTCCTCTTGCCACGAAAATTAAAGGGGTTCACAGCATGAAAGGCTAAATTTTTGTGCGTCGCCAAAAGGGTAACTTACCGCAGGTTGCCTCCCCAACAAAGGTTTCCCTTATTTCTTTCCTTCTTGAAAAAAAAAAAGTTTTTACCCCCCCCCTCCCCTTTTTTTATCGGGCTTGGGGGCCGGCATGGGGCTGGTTTTGTGGGGTTTTTTTTTTAAAAAAAAAAACGCTTGGCAGAGCTTTTTTTGGGGGCTCTTAAAAGCCCGTTAGTACACCTGTCGCTGAACAATTTGGGGCTTTTTTTTAAGAAAAAGTGGAAACCACCCACTACCCCACCCCGTTCTGTTAAATGTACTAAAGGAACTTGGGGCTAATTTTGGGCCCGAAGTTTCGGAAAAAATCATTTTTTGCTGCGGTACTTTTTCCAAAACAGAAATTTTGTTTAGCAAAAAATTTATTAATGCCAATTTTTTTAAGGTTTTGGAAAAATTTTTGGGGAATAATAAAAAAAGTTTTGAAAACTGATCAGTTTTCTTGCTAGGGGTCATCAAATTCTTTTGCCCTTTGTTAAAAAAAGAAAAACCTTTTCTCAGTTTGGGTTTTTATCTTTTAAACATTTTTTTGCGCCTTTTCAAGGCAAATGACCCATAAATTTAGAGGGATGAAGGATAGTTTTTCTTTTTGCCCCAAATTTTATAAAAGGCACCCCTTTTTTAAAAAAAGGAAACATTTCGTCAACGTCGAAAAGATTATCAAAGCCATCAACATTCTTTCAGGGAAAATTGCCCAAAATCTTTTTCTAAAACTCTTTGTGAAACCAACAAGCTTTCAAGGGAGTGTGTAGTTAAACAATGGTTAGTTTTCGTTTTTTTTCACCCCCCCTTCAAAATGCTTTTCCCGTTTTGGCCCTTTCAAAGGGAAAAAAAACCCCCCCGCGTCACCTAATTTTTTTTGTTTATATACTTTCCCTATAAGCTTGTTTGGATTGATATTTTTCCTTCCCTTAAAAAAAAAGTTGCTCCCCTGTAAACAAAGCCGCCGTTTTCCCTTGGAAGCCATGGCCCCAAATGGGCGGGTCTTTTCCGGGTTTGTGGGGTTGCGTTTGGGGTGCCACGTAGCAGTTAAAAATATTTGGGAAAAATTTGCTGACGCAATAAAAAGGGAAGTTTGCCGCAGCGCATTGGCCCCGGTAAGAGACGAAAAACAGTAAGTTTGCGAGGCATGGTTTATTGATTTTTTTGGGCCCCAAAAATTTGGAAGACGAAAAGTTGAAAAGAGCCCCTCGGCCCCTTTCCTGTGTTCTATGGGGGTGTGTTTGTTTTGTGTGTTTGTGTTGTGGGGTGTGTTGTTGTCTGTCTGGGTGTTTGTTTTATTTTTTGTGTGTGTATGTGGTTGTTTGTGTGGTTGTGTGTGTGTGGTGTGTGTGTTGGGTTTTGTGTGGGTGTGTGTTGTTGTGTGTGCGCAAGCAAAAAGGGTTTGTGGGTGGTGTGTGTGGGGTGTGTGTGTGTGTGGGTGAGAGGAGAGAGAGAGAGGGAGAGAGGAGAGGGGACAGAGAGAGAGAATAAGTGTGTGAGTGGTAAGGAATTTAAAAAAATGCGTGTATGTGGGCTGTTGTCGGAAGTTTTCCTTTCGAGATAACAAAATTCATCCATTTTTCCCCTTGGGGGGGTAAAAAATTTTAGTGTCACTTCCGGCACTGGGAGGGAAAAATTGAAAAATACTTCCCCGCCCCGCCATGTTTTTTAAAACACACACAATTTCTCTCCCCTCAGCCCCCCCCCTGTAAAAAGTAAAATCCAAACACAGTAACCACAACGCGCTTGCACAGCAGTCTGTGGAAAAATTTTGTGGTTTGTGAGGGCCCGGGAAGGGTACGCTTAGTGGGGTTTTGGTAGTTGAACAGCGCCGCCGAGCGGAAAAATGTTAGCGGGTTTGGGAAAGTTCTAGGAAGCTGATGTAATTTCCAAGCAGGGTGGGGGGAGGGGGGAAGAGGGGTAGGGGAGGTGCGGCGTATTGAAATTTTTTTGGCCCGTGTGTGAGGGTTTTGTGTTTCCCGGGGTGTGCCCGGTGTCCGTGTTTTGTTTTCGGGGTGTGGGGTGTGTGTGGGGGGAGAGGGGAGGGGGAGAGAAAGGAGAGAAAAAAAGAGGGGAAAAAGAGAGAAAAATGTTGTGGTGTGTTAGTGTTTGTTTTTAGTGTGTGTGGTGTGTGTGTGTGTGTGGGTTTGGGTGTGTGTGTGTGTGGGGTGTGTGTGTGTGTGTATGAGTGAGGGGAGTGTGTGTGTGTGTGTGTGTTTTTTTGTGTTGGGTGTGTGTGGGGTGGGTTCGGGGCGTGCCCCCCCCTTCGGGTTTTTTCTGTCTGTCCCTTTTTAAAGGGAACTTAAACTTTAAGGGGTTTTCTGCGAAGTAAACAGTAAACCTAGTGCACCCCCCGTGTTATGGGCCTTTTAGTAATGCTTAGTTTTTTCCCCACGGGCTCTATGGGGATGGGGGTTTAGTCCCAGATAAATTTCCTTTATGAAAAAATTTAGTAATTTTGTATTGAAAACGGATAACCCCACACAGTATTTTTTGTTTTTAGGGTCGTTTTTTTTTGGGGTTTCCCTTTTCAGAGGGAAAAGGAATAGGCCCGGGTTTTAGGCCCTTTCGC
Source organism: Conus ventricosus (assembly GCA_018398815.1). Classification (NCBI taxonomy): domain Eukaryota; kingdom Metazoa; phylum Mollusca; class Gastropoda; order Neogastropoda; family Conidae; genus Conus; species Conus ventricosus. The sequence goes on along the minus strand of JAFLJL010000332.1, from coordinate 10,774 downwards.
CCAAAAAAAATCGGGGGTTTTTAGCAAGTGAGTTTAGGATTGGCATTTTACGTTTCTTCCTTTTAACTTTTTTTTTGTTTTTGCTTCCCGGATCCAAACTGGGTAGTGTGTGAAGTGGAGGGGTAGTCGCCAATGCACTTTGCACAATGAGCCGGATCTTTACACGGCCTATCATGGGTTACTTTGCAGCAAACACCACACATCTCCTCCCCAGAACAGCGATCTTTGACATGCCCAAACTTCTGGCACTTGAAGCACCACATCGGAGACGGAATACACGTACCTTTGAATACAGATATTCAAATAACCCACTTTGATGACTTGTGGCAATGAAGGGGTGTAAAATGTCAGAGAGAGGGTGTTGGTGGGCACTCTTTCTGTTCCTTTGCACACTGTCACCCTATGTACATCTATCACACCTTGGGATGCTAGTTCTGTTTTGATTTCCGTCTCTGAGACGCCTCTCAGATCCAGACATTGAATGACTCCCTTGGAGGAATTCAGCTGTTTATAGGGAGTCACCTGGATCTCTCTGTCTACCAGTTCTGTGACTTTCAGCAGCTGCTCAGACTGTCTCTTAGATTTGCACTGGACGAGGAAGGCACCATTTCTTAGTTGCTTTATGGACTGTGGGTCTCTTCCAATTCCTTGGGAGCCCTTCTGAATGGCAAATGGGCTTCACGCAGAGATCGGTTTGTCTTGTTCTGCGCTCACAACAATCAGCCAAGAAGACCAAAATCCATTTATGTTTCTTGTTTCGGTTTCAGAATCAGAGTCCACATCAGACTCCTGTGCCATTCTTTTCAAGTTGGAATTGACTTTTCATTTCTTTGGGGGGTGGGGGTGAGGGGTGGGGGATTTTAGGTGAAGAAGCCATTTCTCTGTTGTTCTTAATTTCATCTCTCCGTTACTCACCCACCATGGAATCCAACTATGGGGCCAGGGCCAAGAAGTCACTGTCTTGACCCCTTCCAGGCTTTGGGAGAGAATGGATATGACAAACAAGAGCCCAGTAACATTATCCCCCCCCCCCCCCCCACCCGATCATGCTCAACTCCCGGGGACTGAGAGCTGAGCACTGCAGGGGTTAATTTGGTCAGCTGGGAAACCACATATCTTGACCCAGTCCCATGCAGGGGTAGCTGATTGATACACCTGGGCCAAAGTGTACCTCCTGTCTAGAAGAGGTCTGAGCCAAAGGGATGTGTTGAGAGCACCTGCCCTCTCAATCACCAGGATCTCATTCCCTCCGTCACAGGTCGCACAGCACGGCAAACGCTGTGGATCTTAAGAAGACCACAAAGAAAAAAAAAAGGAATGTGGAAAAGAAGGCAATCACCTGGATAAGGAAGGAAGTGGAAAACAATATTACATCAAAGTTAGTTATTTTGGGAAATGATGAATGTAATATTGTTTTCCACTTCTTTCCTTATCCAGTCTTCACACAGTAGGCAGAGCCGCTCACGGATGCAGTTTGTGGAGTCCTCCTGGGAATACCCACACAGCAGAAAAAAAAACACACATTAAACCACTGATCTGGCGGTCAACTTCTCCAAGTCGTTGTGATGGAGAATCCTGAGACCCTTTATCACACGAGTCTTCTACTGACCTGGTGGTCAGCCTCTTCAGGTCATCTGGACGGAGACAGCAGCTGGGGCACGGGCTGCACCCGCACACCTGGTGGCAATCAGTTCCAGGCCGGACTCAGGGGCCTCACCGACACCTGGGGAACTGATTACCACAAAAACTAGGCTTCCAGTCTCTCTTTGGCACCTTGTGATGTTTCTAGGTAGCAGATCTACAGAGACTGAGAGAAAATCCTCGCTTACCTGACTGACACAAAACGTGGGTGAGCAGCTGGCAGGTAAACAGGTGAACCGGTGAACAGGCAAACTTACGCCACTGTCATATTGTCCCCACAATTTGGGACCGGAAAAAAATGGTCCATCACACTGAAATATGTCTGTGTATAAAAATGTACTTTCTTCAAATGTCATGATTTGCTGAATTTCTGATGAGAAGTTCTGTAGCATGTTTTATAAACATTGTATGATGTCTGTGTACATTGTTAATGTCAATCATTCAAGTTTTTCATTATGTGTGCCCATTAAAAACACACAAGCGTTATCTGTTAGTGAATAACATTTTTGTTGAACAAAATTTTGACAAAAATATAAATCCAACTGAGGAGTCATCATACTGATTCTGATGCAACACATATTTCAGTTTTCACAAAATTTTAAAACAAGAATTTTCTTTTCTATGTAATCCGTCCTTTTGAAACAAAGAATTGTACAAATGATCATCATTTTCATTCAACCCAAGTACAACAAGCGCTGACTGTGTAAGATGGAAGAGATGGGTAGAATACACAAGGCCCTAACCTGAACACTAATGCAGAAAACACAAGGCTCTCACCTGAACAATAAAGGCAGAATACAAAAAGCTCTCACCTGAATGATAAAGGTAGAAAACACAAAGCTCTCACCTGAACAATAAAGGCAGAATATACAAGGCTCTCACCTGAACATTAAAGGCAGAAAACACAAGGCTCTCACCTGAACAAGAAAGGCATAAAACACAAAGCTCTCACCTGAACACTAACAGGGCTCCCCATGATGCGCAGAATGCGCGTCATTCACGCACTAGAACTCTTATTTCACCCCCTAGAATTGTGTTTCATGCGTGAGCTTCACCCTCTAAAATTAAAATCTGGAGGTGGAATCACCCTCTAAGATTTCGTTGAACGCGTCTGCTGTTTGTTCAGGCTGGCCGTGTGCTCTGCGTGACCGCAAGTTCTCAGAACCGACCGCAGTAAAAATAGCCTCGCTTCTTGCGTCGAGCGTGTCTGTGTTGCCCATTCGCACAAGGCCACGAAGTCTTGACCAACAGGCTGCAATAAAAATGAGGTTTTTAACTAAACCTAGTTTATATTAAATACTACCATCTCATTAAATATTGCTTAGATCTTCGGACGAAGTCGCGATGGTCGACTATCGATTTGTATCGATTCTTATAAAAAGACAACCCCAGTCCCCCTCTCCTGCGCACTTCCTCTTCCGGTGTTCCGTCTAGCGTCACTTTTATTTTCCAGGCTATCTGCCTTAAGGATACCTCCCTGCTATTACGGAACACAGTGTGGGGACGGCTGGGAGGTTTAACGGTTTAATGAGATGGTAAGTATTTAATATAAACTAGGTTTAGTTAAAAACCTCATTTATAATTATATTTCATACAACCATCTCATTAAATATTGCTGACTATCAGCAAGGAAAGGGGGGACTGTGTTGTCTAATTGAATCAATAAACATTGCCTGAACCTCCAGTTATACTTCCAAAACAGGAGATTGGGGTAAGGTACACTCAATAACAAACATTTGTAGACTTACCCCTAGTTCCCCTGCATTCTGCCCTTCTTTAGTGTCTTGCCGGGACTGCTGCTTGGGCCGCAACCATTGCAGGTAGTCTCAGCTTGCCATCTTCAGACCTCTGGGCGATATCCCTCAGGTAGTGTCTTACGAAGACTGAAGGTGATTGCCAATACGCCGCTTGCATGACGTGTGCCAGAGATGTTGTGGTCGATGCCATAGTTGTCGCCCAGGCTCTTATCTCATGTGCTCTAGCCTTCAGTTTTCTTGACTCGCACGAGATTTTGACCCATCCTCCAGGTTGAGAGCTACATACGCTTGTTTGATTGTAGTCTTTAACCATCTGGAGAACGTTGCTCTGGAGATATCCGATGTGTAAGAGGTGTTGATCGAGAGAAACAGTGCCCTTTGTGAAACCGATCGAAATTTGCTTGATCTAGCTCTGTATTCTTTGAGCGCTTTCACTGGGCACAACGCCACATCCAACCCTTCTGGATCTATGTCCCTTGAGAGAGGTTTAATCTGGATGGTAGGCGGGAAGTCCTCTGGATTCTGGTTTTTGGCCAAAAACTCTGGCAAGAACTGGACGCTGATTGAGCCATTAGTTGCATGTGCCACCCCGTTCTTAAGGCCAGACAGGTTAGTGATTTCTGACACTCTTCTGCCCGTCGCCAGTGCCACCAGAAATGCCGTTTTATATGTGAGCTCCTTGAGAGGAAGTAGTTTATTATCTTTGAATTTCTTTCCCTTGAGGTAGTTCAGAACCACTGCTAAGTCCCATTGGGGTAAGAACTTGGTGACCTTCTTGGTTAGGTTCGCTGCTCCCTTGATAAGATCTGTCACTGCTTTGTCTTGTGTCACGTCCTTTGTTGACGCTGCTCTTAAAACCGAGGCAATGGCTGCTCTTCTAGTTTTGAGAGAGACTGCCGAAAGGTTTCTTGAGTGGAAAATTTCTGCCAAATGGTTGACAATGTGGCGTGCACATGGTTTGAGAGGGTCTCTGACCTTGTTTCTAATGCACCATTTTCTCCAGTCTTCCCAATGGTGGTGGTAGACTCTCCTGGTTGAGGGTCTATGACTAGCTTCTATCAGCTTGATAGCGCCTTTCCCCAGTCTCCTTTTGAGCAAGTACTTGCGCATAATTTCCATGCGTGCAAGTTGAGTGTTGCTGCGTTGCCGTGCGTTATCCCCGACCTTGGTTGCCTGATGTGCTTGTTTTGTAGTCTCAGGTCCATTGGTTGTTCGTGACAAGCCTTGAGTAGCGTGGGGAACCACTCTTTTGTCGGCCAGAAGGGGGTTACCAAGATGAGGTTTGCTCCCTCCCTCTTTGCTTTCTCTATCACTTGGGGGATGAGATTCAGGGGCGGGTAAGCGTAAGCTAACAGGCCCTTCCAGTTGCACTCCATCGCGTCCACTTTCCATGCCTGTGGGTCTGGGACTGGCGAGATGTAGGTGGGGAGCCTCGCATTGAATTTCGTCGCAAAGAGGTCTACATGTGGTCTGCCCCACTTTTCCCAAACCACCTGCAGTTTCTCCTTGACTATAGTCCACTCTGTAGGGATGATCTTGTCCGGCGGCTCAGAAGGTCCGCCATTATGTTTGCACTGCCGGCTATGTGTTTCGCCGACAGATTCCACCCCTTGGCATGCGTCCACAGTAACAACTGTTCCGCTCTGATTGAGAGATTGGGGGCATGAGTGCCTCCCTGTTTGTTTATGAGAGACACCACTGTGTTGTTGTCTGACCTGACTAAAATCTCTCCTGGCGGGATCCAGACCTGCAGCTCTTGGAGGGATAGGGCTACCGCCTCTAATTCCAGTCTGTTGATATGGTAGCCCTGCATATTCCTGTCCCATGTCCCACTGACTGTGTGTTCGTTCATGTGGCCTCCCCAACCGTGCTCCGATGCATCTGTGTACACTGTTGCCAGAGGCGGAGGCAGAGTGATTGGAGACGATGCCTTCAGCCAACCGTGGTCGAGCCACTGTTGGATTGTGTCCTTAAACCAGGGTTGTATACTGATTTTCTGGTTCCAACGATCTCTGACCTGGGAGAATCGGCTGGCTACTTCCCGTTGCAGGGGCCTCTTGTGAAGTTTCCCCAATGGTAACAGGGGGCTAGAGACTCCATCCTGCCTAGTACTGCAAAGAGATTCCTGGCTGAGACTGACTGGAGTGGTAGTAAATTGGTTAGTTGTGCCAGAAGGGCCTCCACCCTGGCCTTGCTGGGTTGGACCGTGTAAGCGTTGGTGTCGAATTCCATCCCCAGATATGTAAACTTCCTGGAGGGAGTGAGTTCGGACTTGTCCAACCTGATTACAAAGCCTAGGTCTTCTGTAAGCTTGCGTAAGACCGTCATTTGGTTGAGGCACTCTGTCTCCTTCTCCGCCAGAAGTAGCCAGTCGTCCAAATAGGTATGTAGCCTGATCTTGTGTTTGTGTGTATTGGCTACAACCTCCTTCACCACTTTGGTGAAGACGAAAGGTGATAGGCTCAATCCGAATGGGAGTACCCGGTACTGGTAACATTTGCCCCCCATTCGAATCTCAGCCATTTCCTGTCCCTTTCTGCCACCATTATATGGAAGTAGGCATCCCTGAGGTCTAATGAAGTGGCCCAATCGTGTGGCTGTATGGATCTCCTGATGTTGTCTGGGGATTCCATCTTGAATTTCACCTTCTTGAGGAAGGCGTTGAGGGGAGACAAGTCCAGAATGGGACGGTATCCTCTTGAGGGCTTGGGAATTGCGAATAGCCTGCTGTAGAAGCCGGGTGATGACATGTTCTTCACCTCTTCTATAGCCCCTTTCTTCATCATTTCCCCTACTTGCTCGTCTAAGAGGTCTTGTTGTTCCCTCGACTTTGGACGTGGGAAAGATATAGGGCTTCTTTGCAGTGTCGGCTTTCCTTTTTCCCAAAGGAGGCGAAACCCATTCTGAACGATGTTTAAGGCCCAGGCTGACGCTCCCATGTTCTTCCACTCCTTGTACCTGAGCACATAGGGGCCTTGAGTGGAAGCAGGAGTAGTGTTCGTCAGTCACCTCCTCCCCCCCCGCCCTTTGCCCTTGTGAAAATTTCCTTTGGGTTGAGGGGTAGAGAAGCTGGTGCTTTGTTGCACTCTTGGGCCTGTAGGTGTTGGTTTGTGGTTGGAACTAGACGCACTGCTCCGGTAAGAGGTACTGAGGCGATTTTTGAAGTCCCGTACCCTTTTTGTCTGGCTGTTGTAATTGGACGACCCGAGGAACGTTCCCTTTTTCTTTCTGGGGCGTACCTGAGGAGGGAGCGAGTCGTGGCCTCAGATTCCATGTCCCGTTTTGCTTTCTCCATTTGAGAATCTTCAAACAGTCCCTTAGAAAACACACTCGATTTTAGCAGTGTGTGTCTGATTTCCATAGGAATGTTAGTGGATTCCAGGGCTTCCTCTCTCATCTCCATTAAACTGGTAGCATGAAGGTGACCTGTGAGCGTCGCCGCCGTCTCCGCCGCCTGGTGAATGCTTTTCATGCATTGCGTCAAAAACTCTGCGCTTGCCTCCTTCTTCCACTGTCTGTCTGCACCTTGTTTCGGGACAGTGGTGTTGGAGAGAACTACTACCTTGATCATTTGCTCTATATGAGTCAGAGCACTCTGTAGGCGAATAGTGGCGTCTTGCTGGACCCTATTTCTCTTGAAAGTTTTGGAGGGTTCTCGTGTCGGATCTCTCTTCAAAAAGTTTTGTCTCAGATTTCTCTCGGGGCAACGAAGAGGGCGGCCATCATCCACCAGGAAAGGTGAGTATTTGTCCCATGCTGGAAATAATTTCACTCCTTTAGGGGGTCTAGACTGATTGCATTTGTCCTTAACATAACACTCGAATGTCTTTTTGATGCAGTCGTCAATTGTTTCACACCTCTTGAACACTTTCTTACTGGTCGAAACCTCTTCCCCCCACACCTGTGCCCATTCATCCTCAGTTTTCTTCTCCTTTGATTCTTGGGATGTCAGGACCTCTGGGCACATTTCACCCGCCTTTTCTATGATGTGAGCCATAAATTCCTTATGTCTCCTAAAGACGAGTTTTTCTGCCGAGGATTCCTGGTCCATCTTTTCCGCCTCTAAGAGCTCTTGAGCCCCTTCATCGAATTGTGACTCACACTCCTCTTCTTCTTCCGACCTCTAGTGTGTTTCTGGTCCCAAGGTAGAAAGTCCCTCTCCGTAAGAATCACCATATTCATCTGGGATGTCTTGCGTGAAGTCTGAGTAGGCTCCCCTGGTTAGTCTAGTCTGATCTTCCCCTTCTTGCTCCGAATCCGATAATGGGTCGCGATCAGTGACTCTGGGAATCGTTGCTCTACTCTGTGTCCCTCTCGACTCTTCTCTATTGGACTGAGGTCGTTTTAGGGATTTAGATGTGGTGTTGTTCTCTGGACAGGCTACATAGCGCACTCCGTGAATTATCACCTCTGTGTTGTCTCCCTTGGACACTGGCTCAGAACTGTAGGCACGTGGTTCACTTCGCCGAATGTTCTGGAAATCCCTGTGAACCGCTCGTGTAGGCACGTGGTCTCTTCGTTGCTCATGGTGCCCACCCAGCCTTCGGGAGAGTTCGCTTGATCTTCCCAAGGCACTCCCCTGTTGGTCGAAGGACACTGGGCGCTGGCTGATTCTCAGTAAATCTTCCAAGGAGTACAAGTCTTGATCACTCCGTGGCGTAAGTCCTTGGCTCCTCAGTGCCTGCTCATAATTGAAGAGTCCCGACGTGTTCTGTCTGTCGTAAGGGAGGTTATCCCGCAGAACTGGACTGCCATTGTAGTTGTGGAGAAAAGCATCAATGTTCGCTCTTGAGCGTGCTTGTGAATCCACTCGTTGACTACTCTCAAGTAGTTGAGCCATTGAGAGTGCACGCGCCCTTTCCAGTGCGTCCGCACTAATGGTGGCGTGTGCACTGGGATCGTATCTGGGGGTGAGAGCATGTGCACTTTGACCTCTTCTCAGTGCGCCCGGACTACGGTCACGTGCTAGTGCACTAGTACCCTGGTCAAGTGCGTTCGCACTGGTACTTGCACAAGGGCTTCTGTCGAGCGTTGGTACGTACGCACTCTGTTCTTGCGCTGACGCGCTGGCGCTTCGACCGGTATAGGACCCTGGCAGGTGCATGTCACTCTGCGGTCCTGGGTGCTCGTAGGCACCGGTCAACTGGAAGGGCTGTTTCACCAGAGGATCTCTCTGAGCCCGTACGTCAGTATGACCAACACTCGAACTTTGGCTATTGTCTGGAAAGTCCTCATCAGACCTGTCGCCATTGAGTGTATCCGCCATATTACCTGATTTGGTTGTCGATGATGGCGCGTGCTTCTTTGTAGAGGTGTTGGTCATTTCCCTTGCCCCCTGTGAAGACTCTTCTAGAACATTTGCACCGGTCGTGGGGCACGTGTCGGTTCTGATGCTTTAGGTGTAGCCATTTTCTTTTCTGGATTGTTCTTCTTCTTGCCTTTAGATTTGGTGGGCTGAGTCGTGGACGAGCTAGACCCCTCTACACCCAGTAGTGACTGAAAGGTGTCCGTGATTTCCACGTGGCTACTACTGGTTCCTTCTGCCATTATTGTAGTTTCAACCCAACAAACTGACACTGACAACAAAATGAGAAACACCAATACTCTGAAGTACTGAGGAGTTTTGAAAAGACTAACTTGTGAACACACTCTTTTGTGACACTAGCTCTACTGGTACACTAGAATACAGCGAAAGAGAGAGCGACCGACAGGTCGGTTTCACACTGTCACAGAGTCGCTGGATCAACACTCAAAACTACACCAGTTATGTCCACAGTTGTCTCCTGACGATTCTCAAACACGATCTGTGGATACCATTCCTCAAAATTTCTCTTCACAATCAAAGAAACATAATGGAACGATCTCACCTGAGTTCTTGGTCAAACCTCGTGTTCGTCTGGAAAAATGAAGTTCAGGGCTTATGATAGTACCACCGCGTGTAGAAAACAGCTCCGTACGGTAGCTGGCCGAAAATAAAAGTGACGCTAGACGGAACACCGGAAGAGGAAGTGCGCAGGAGAGGGGGACTGGGGTTGTCTTTTTATAAGAATCGATACAAATCGATAGTCGACCATCGCGACTTCGTCCGAAGATCTAAGCAATATTTAATGAGATGGTTGTATGAAATATAAATAGCTGCGCGTCATTGCTTTAGTTCTGATGCGCGTTTTTCATTGGTCAATTATCTGGCCCCTATGAGAATTCTGGCACTGTCTCATTCAAAGAGTCCAGCTTCTCTTTTTCTGCGACCGCGAAGATGGTGTCTCTACTTAACCAGTGGCTGAAACGAAAACCAAATCCTGACAAAAAATACAGAGGAAGACCATGGCAGTCAACAGAAAAAATCTAAAACTTGAGGAGAAGACAATGTAACAGAAGATCGTAAAGAATCATGGAACTTTTAGAAAAGCATGGGTTTAAGAGTTTCCATGGCTGAAATTCAGGCATGAGATTGATAAATTGTGTTTTGGTCTGAAAAGCGGGGTCTGGGGGCCGCAGAAGGCCCCCAGTGAGGGTCCAGGGGGCAACGTCCCTGGTGGGGGTCAGGGGGCGAAGCCCCCTGAAGCTGAAGCTTTTTCTTAATTTTAAGCCTTAAAAACATCCATACAAGTGATCTTTTTAACACATTTTGCCTTCACTTAAGAGAGAAAATTTTCTTCTCAGTTGGTCTCTTTCTGTCTTAATTCTACAGACCTGTCAACCCTTTATCTTGTGTTTTCGATATGTTCTGGTAGGTAGCCTGTGTAAAACTAATTCAACGTGATGAAACATGCAATAACATAAAAAACAAAAAACTGGATAGGTTGTGTCATTTGTATTCCTTCCCCTCAGATCAACCAATTACAAATTATAACATGCAAAACTGAAATGAACACCTTCATGTAAGTATTAAGCACAAGTGACACACCTGAAAAACAAGATAACAACAACATCACTCTCTTTCACTGTTTCAGCAACTGAGAATCCTCTGAGCCCGCCATCAAAATCAAACCAAGGAACCAGCCAATGCACCACACAGCACTTGTCATCCAAACTCTAAGCCTTCTCATTCGGGCTGTCCAGCCTTTGCCTCTTAGCTCTCCTTTCCTCATGCTCAGCTTTTTTTTCTCGTCTCCTCTTTCTGGCTAGAACTTCCAGTTTGGATCGGATGGATTTTCTGTGTGCTAGCCTTGCTCGTTTTTCTGCCTCTGCTAAGGCCAGTTTGGCTTGTTGTTTGCTGACTTCAGCTTGCTTTTGAAGAGACAGCTGCTGCCTTTTCTCCTCTAGGTCCTCTCCTCTTCTGCTGGTCTTCCCGTTCTTCTTGTTGGTCCTGATCAACTGCCAGTCTTTGACAGGGTATAATTGTTCTAGCTAAACATTTCTAGACTTGATGACTA
>JAFLJL010000331.1:20000-25147 GCA_018398815.1 Conus ventricosus | reverse complement strand
AGCAACTGTCTGCTGTGTCTTTGTGTTCTTCTGTTGTAGCACAGCAGGGAGAAGTGGACAACATATAATTGGTAGCTATAGCAACTGTCTGCTGTGTCTTTGTGTTCTGCTGTTGTAGCACAGCAGGAGAAGTGGACAACATGGTAGCTATAGCAACTGTCTGCTGTGTTTTGTGTTCTCTGTTTACCCAGTAGGGAGAGTGGAAACTTGGTTAAGCTATAGCAACTGTCTGCTGTGTATTTGTGTTCGGCTGTGTAGCACCAGTAGGAAGAGTGACAATCATGGTAGTATAACTGTTAGCGTGTGTTTGTGTTTGCTGTTGTAGAACAGTAGGGAGAAGTGGACAACATTGGTAGCTATAACAACTGTCTGCTGTGTTTTGTGTTCTTTGTTGTAGAACAGTAGGGAGAAGTGGACAACATTGGTAGCTATAACAACTGTCTGCTGTGTGTTTGTGTTCTGTTGTTGTAGAACAGTAGGGAAGAGTGGACAACATTGGTAGCTAGAGCAACTGTCTGCTGTGTTTGTGTTCTGCTGTTGTAGAACAGTAGGGAGAAGTGGACAACATTGGTAGCTATAGCAACTGTCTGCTGTGGTTGTGTTTGTGTACTGCGTGTGTGTATGACAGTAGGGAGAAGTGGACAAATTGGAGCTATAGCACTGTTGTCTGTTGTTTGTGTTCTGCTTTTAGCACAGCAGGGAGATGAAACATTGGTAGCTAAGCAACTGTTGCTGGTGTTGTGGCCTTCTGCACCTGTACACTTGCCGTGTGTCGGTACTGACGAAGAAAGGGAGGAGAGGGGTTGCGCAGTGTGGACGCCAAATTGTCGAAGTCATATAGCCACAAACGTCGGCCTTACTTTCAATCATTTCTTTATTAATTTCAAACCCTTTGATTGACATTATGTCTAAATCCATTATCAATGCAAACATGATAGTTTTCCTTAAATCTTATTCACTTTCTTGAGATAAATTGCAGACTTTTTCATCCCTCTTGGATTGATGAAAGATTGCGGTACTTCAACAACCTTTGTATGTCAAATTCACAAACCTATGATATTAGGTGTGAACAGAAAGAAGAAAATGAGAGAGATACCCAGCCATGACGAATGCTAGGCAGTCAAACACCACAGGATAACGACAACAGGGTAACGACAACAGGGTAACGATGCCATGGTGGACTCGTTGGTCAGTCATACACAACAGGATAACAACAGGGTAACGATGCCATGGTGGACTCGTTGGTCAGTCATGCACAACAGGATAACAACAGGGTAACGATGCCATGGTGGACTCGTTGGTCAGTCATACACAACAGGATAAACGGTAACAGTGTAACGACTCGTGTAGTAACACAACAGGATAACGACAACAGGTAACGACAACAAGAGATAACGACAACAGGATAACGACAACAGGGTAACGATGCCATGGTGGACTCTTTGGTCAGTCATACACAACAGGATAACGACAACAGGATAAGGACAACAGGATAAGGACAACAGGATAACGACAACAGGGTAACGATGCCATGATGGGCTCTTTGGCCGTCATACACAACAGGGTAGCGACAACAGGATAAACAACAGGATAAGACAACAGGATAACGACACAGGGTAACGACGACAGGGTAACGATGCCATGATGGACTCTTTGGTCAGTCATACACAACAGGATAACGACAACAGGATAACGACAACAGGGTAACGACGACAGGGTAACGATGCCATGGTGGACTCTTTGGTCAGCCATACACAACAGGATAACGAACCAGGATAACGACAACAGGATAACGAAACAGGTAACGACAACTGGTAACGACAACAGGTAAACGACACAGGTAACGATGCCATGATGACTCTTGGTCACATACACACGACAGGATAACGACAACAGATAACGACAACAGGTAACGACACGGTAACGACAACAGGTAACGATCCATGATGGACTCTTTGGTCAGCATACACACAGTAAACAACAGGTAGAACGACAATGATGGACTCTTTGGTCACCAACGGACAAACAGGTAACGTACAGACATGGAAACAAGTCAACGTAACGACAACAGGGTACGACATGAACGTGTGTGGACAGATGTCGGCAACACATACACAACAGGGATAACGAGAACAGGGTAAGACAACAGTAACGACAACAGGGTAACGACAACAGGTAAGTGACATGATGACTCTGGGTCAACATACACAACAGGTAGCGATGATACAGAGGTGTAGATGACAGATGCTGGCAAGTCATACACACAGGATAAGCGAATGTATAGAGGTGGGTGACAGATGCTGGGCAAGTCAACACCACAGGGTAGCGATGTATAGAGGTGGGTGACAGATGCTGGGCAAGTCACTACACCACAGGGTAGCGATGTATAGAGGTGGCTGACAGATGCTGGGCAAGTCATACACCACAGGGTAGCGATGTAAGAGGGGTAGACAATGCTGGCAAGTAAACACAGGTAGCGATGTATGAAGGTGGCGTGACAGATGCTGGGCAAGTCAACACCACAGGTAGCGATGTATAGAGGTGCGTGACAGATGCTGGGCAAGTCATACACCACAGGTAGCGATGTATAGAGGTGGGTGACAGATGCTGGCAGTCATACACCACAGGGTAGCGATGTATAGAGGTGGCGTGACAGATGCTGGGCAAGTCATACACCACAGGGTAGCGATGTATAGAGGTGGCGTGACAGATGCTGGGCGACAGTCACACACCACAGGTAGCGATGTATAGAGGTGGTGTGACAGATGCTGGGCAAGTCATGCACCACAGGTAGCGATGTATAGAGGTGGGTGACAGATGCTGGGCAAGTCATACACCACAGGGTAGCGATGTATAGAGGTGGTGTGACAGATGCTGGGCAAGTCATACACCACAGGGTAGCGATGTATAGAGGTGGCGTGACAGATGCTGGGCAAGTCATCACACCACAGGGTAGCGATGTATAGAGGTGGGTGACAGATGCTGGGCAAGTCATACACCACAGGTAGCGTGTATAGAGGTGGCGTGACAGATGCTGGGCAAGTCATACACCACAGGTAGCGATGTATAGAGGTGGCGTGACAGATGCTGGCAAGTCATCCACCACAGGGTAGCGATGTATAGAGGTGCGTGACAGATGCTGGGCAAGTCATACACCACAGGGTAGCGTGTTATAGAGGTGGCGTGACAGATGCTGGGCAAGTCACACACCACAGGGTAGCGATGTATAGAGGTGGCGTGACAGATGCTGGGCAAGTCACACACCACAGGGTAGCGATGTATAGAGGTGGCGTGACAGATGCTGGGCAAGTCACAGCACCACAGGTAGCGATGTATAGAGGTGGCGTGACAGATGCTGGCAAGTCACACACCACAGGGTAGCGATGTATAGAGGTGGTGTGACAGATGCTGGGCAGTCACACCACAGGGTACGATGTATGAGGTGGTGACAGATGTGGCAAGTCACACCACAGGGTAGCGATGTATAGAGGTGGCGTGACAGATGTCTCGGCAAGTCATACACCACAGGGTAGCGATGTATAGAGATGGTGTGACAGATGCTGGGCAAGTCATACACCACAGGGTAGCGATGTATAGAGGTGGCACGACAGATGCTTGGCAGTCATTCACAAGTCAGAGGTGTTCAGATGTAGAGGTGCCATGACGGAAGCCTATGCCCTAAAGTTGTCGGGAAAAGACCAAATTGAATTACGCAGTTGCACGAAATTGTGTGTGTGTGTGTGTTGTGTGGTGTGTGTGTGTGTGTGTGTGTGTGTGTGTGTGTGTGTGTGTTGTTGGTTGTTTTCTTCCGTTAACGTCTTCCACATAAAGTGATTTCAGACAGTTGTAGTGATAGAGTGTGTGATGAAAGAAGTATGAGTGTGTGCAACCATTTGCGAGTGTGTGTGTGTGTGAATGTGTGTGGTGTGTGTGTGTGTGTGTGTGTGTGTGTGTGAGTGTGTGTGTGGTGTGTGTGTGTGTGTTGGGTGGTGTACGTGTGTTTGTGTGTGTGCATGCGCGCGCGCGGGCACGTGTTGTGGTGGTGGTGTGTGTGTGTGTGTGTGGTGTGTGGTGTGTGTGTGTGAGAAATGTGAGTATGTGTGTGTGTGTGTGTGTGGGTGGGTGAGTGAGTGTGTTAAGAGATAAGTTTATGACACGTGTTTCAGTGTGCCACAGTTTTCAAAGAAATACAGTAATTGTGTGTGTGTGTGTGTGTGTGCGTGCGTGCGTGCGTGCGTGCGTGCGTGCGTGCGTGCGTGCGTGCGTGCATGCGTTTTGAAGCGGGGGAGAGGGGTGAGGGAGGGGGAGAGGGTGGGAAAGGGCACTGCACGACATGACGCTGATGATATTCACGTTGGGATTTAGACTGCCACGATGACTGTGAATTGTGTTGGACAAAACAGCCTTGTGAAGGGCCTATTGTCTGCTGTTTTTGTTCCTTTATTGCCGCTTTGCTTTTGTTCTTGAAGGAAAAGCTCGGATTTCATGTCGCTGGAGCACTTTCAACAAGAAGGTTGGTACATCTTTGGGCAAAGGGTGTGTGTGTGTGTGTGTGTGTGTGTGTGTGTGTGTGTGTGTGTGTGTGTGTGTGTGTGTGTGTGTGTGTGTGTGTGTGTGCGTGCGTGCGTCGCGCGCGTCTGTGTGTGTATGTGTGTGTGTAGTTGTGTGTGTGTGTTGTGTGTGTGTGTGTGTGTGTGTGTGGTGGTGTGTGTGTGTATGTGTGTGTGTGTGTGTTGTGTGGTGTGTGGTGTGGTGTGTGTGTGGTGCGCGCGCGCGTCTGTGGTGTGTATGTGTGTTGTGTATGTGTGTGTGTGTGTGTGGGGGGGGGGGGTGGAGTGTGAAGAGAGAGAGAGAGAGAGGGTGTGTTTGTGTGTGTGTGTGTGTGTGTGTGTGTGTGTGTGTGTGTGTGTGTGTGTGTGTGTGTGGTGTGTGTGTGTGTGTGTGTGGTGTGTGTGTGTGTGTGTGTGTGTGTGTGTGTGTGTGTGTGTGTGTGTGTGTGTGTGTGAGTGAGTGAGTGTGTGTGTGTGTGTGTGTGTGTGTGTGTGTGTGTGTGTGTGTGTGTGTGGGTGTGGTGTGTGTGTGGTGTGGGTGTGTGTGCGTATCCTGTGTGTGTGTTGTGCGTGTGTGCTCGCGCGCGTGTGCTAGAG
>JAFLJL010000331.1:0-17500 GCA_018398815.1 Conus ventricosus | reverse complement strand
TTTCTGTTACCTTCACCATTCTTTTGCCCTTTCTGTTACCTTTCTGTTACCTTCACCATTCTGTTACCCTTTCTTATACCTTCACCATTCTGTTCCCCTTTCTGTTATCTTTCTGCTACCTTACCATTCTGTTCCCCTTTTCTGCTCCCTTCACCTTTTCGGGGCCCTTTTTCTGTTCCCTTCCCCATTTGTTCCCCTTTTGTTCCCTTTCGTTTCCTTTCCCACCATTCTTTCCCTTTCTGTTACCTTCCCCCTTTTCGTTGCCCTTTCTTTACCTTCCCCTTTTTTTTGCCCTTTCTGTTCCTTTTTTTACCTTCCCATTCTGTTCCCCTTTTCTTTTTACCTTCACCATTCGGGTTACCCTTTCTTTTTACCTTCACCATTTTTTTCCCTTTTTGGTTTCCTTTCTGTTTCCTTTCCCACCATTCTGTTCCCCTTTCCTTTACCTTCACCGTTCTGTTGCCCTTTCTTTTAAATTTCAAAATTTGGGTTCCCCCTTTCCTTTACTTCACCTTTTCTTTTTGGCACTTTTTCTTTACCTTCACCATTTCTGTTCCCCTTTTTCTTTCCCTTCCCCATTTTGTTGCCCTTTTCTTTCCCTTTCACCATTCGTTCCCCTTTTTTTTTTCCTTCAAAATTTTTGTTCCCCTTTTCCCTTTCCTTACCTTTTGGGTTCCCCTTTTCTGTTCCCTTCCCTTCTGTTGCCCATTCATTTCCTTCATCATTCTGTTCCCCTTTCCTTTACCTTCAAATTGTGTTGCCCTTTTTTGTTCCCTTTCCCCTTTTTTTCCCCTTTTGTTACTTCCCTTTTCTGTTGCCTTTCATTTACCTTCCCCATTTTTGTTGCCCTTTCGTTATTTCACCTTTTGTTCCCCCTTTCCTTTACCTTCCATTTTCGGTTTGCCCTTCCTTTACCTTCCCCTTTCTGTTCCCCATTCTGTTACTTTACCATTCTGTTGCCTTTCCCTTTACCTTCACCATTCTGTTCCCCTTTTCCCTTTCCCTTCCCATTCTGTTCCCCTTTCTGTTCCCTTCACCATTCGGTTGCCCTTTCTTTTCCCTTTTTATTCTGTTGCCCTTTCTCCCCTTCCCCATTCTGTTCCCCCTTTTTTTAAACCTTCTTTCTTTTGGGCCCTTTCCATTACCTTCACCATTTTTTTCCCCTTTTTCTGTCCCTTCACTTTTCGGTTCCCCTTTTCCCTTTTTTCCTTCACCATTCGGGTTGCCCTTTCCATTCCCTTTCCCCCCCCCCACTATTCTTTTGCCCTTTTTTTTTTCCTTAACCATTCTGTTCCCCTTTCTTTTTCCTTTTTCATTTGTTCCCCTTTCTGTTATTCCCCATTCTGTTCCCCTTTTTGTTCCCTTCCCCCTTTGTTCCCTTTTTTCCCTTTTCCCCTTCCCCATTCTGTTCCCCTTTCTTTTTCCTTATTTTCTGTTGCTTTTCATTTACCTTCCCCATTCTGTTCCCCCTTTCTGTTACCTTCATTTTTCTGTTCCCTTTTCCATTCCCTTCAGCATTCTGTTGCCCTTTTTCTGTCCCCTTAAACTTTTCTGTTCCCCTTTCCTTTTACTTCCCTTTCGGTTGCCCTTTCCCAAAAACCCTTTTCACTATTCTTTTTCCCTTTTTTTTACCTTCCCCTTTCTGTTGCCCTTTCCTTTACCTTCACCATTCTGTTGCCCTTTCTTTTCCCTTCACCATTTTTTTGGGCCCTTTTCCCTTTTTCCCTTCCCATTCTTTTTCCCCTTTTCCCCCCTTTTTCCTTCACTATTCTTTTGCCCTTTCTTTTTACCTTAAACCATTCGGGGGGGCCCCTTTTCCCATTCCCTTTCATATTCTGTTCCCCTTTCCTTTTCCTTCAGCATTCTGTTCCCCCTTTTCTTTTTCTTCAGATTCTTTTTCCCCTTTCTTTTTCCCTTCACCATTCGGGTCCCCTTTTTGTTATCTTCCCCATTCTTTTTCCCCTTTTTCCTTTACCTTCCCTTCTGTTGCCCTTTCCTTTACCTAAAATTTGTTGCCCTTTCCCCTTTTACCTTCATCATTCTGTTGCCCTTTCCATTACCTTCCCCATTCTTTTGCCCTTTCTTTTCACCTTCACTATTCTTTTTGCCCTTTTTCCTTTCCCTTCCCTTTCGTTGCCCTTTCCATTCCCTTTTCCACTATTCTGCCCCCTTTTGTTACCTTCACCATTTGTTGCCCTTTCTTTTCCTTTAAACACTTTTCCCCTTTCTTTTTCCCTTCCCTTTTGTTCCCCTTTTCCCTTTACCTTCACGATTCTGTTCCCCTTTTTCCTTTTAACCTTCACTTTCTTTTTGCCCTTTCATTTTCCTTCACCATTCTGTTCCCCTTTCTTTCCCTTTTCACTATTCTGTTGCCCTTTCCTTTCCCTTCCCATTTGTTCCCCTTTCTTTTACCTTCAGCATTCTTTTTCCCCTTTTCTTTTTCCCTTACCTTTTGTCCCCTTTTCCCATTACCTTCACATTTGTTGCCCTTTCTGTTATTTTAAACATTCTGTTCCCCTTTTCTTTACCTTCCCCTTCGGGTTCCCCTTTTTTTTTCCCCCTTTTCCATTTTCTTTTGCTTTTTTTGGTTACCTTCCCTTTTGTTCCCCTTTCCTTTCCTTCCCCCTTGCTGTTGCCCTTTCTTTTTACCTTCAATTTCTGTTGCCCCCCTTTTAAATTTTCACCATTCTGTTGCCCTTTTTTTTCCTTTTCATCATTCTGTTGCTTTTTCCCTTTTCCTTCACCATTTTTTTGTTCCCCTTTTCCTTTTACCATCCCCTTCTGTTGCCCTTTCCTTTCCCTTTCACCATTCTGTTCCCCTTTTCCCTTTCCCCAATCACTATTCTGTTCCCCTTTCCCTTTTTTCCTTAAACCTTTCGTTCCCCTTTCTGTTCCCTTTCCCTCATTTTTTTTTCCCCTTTTCTGTTCCCCCTTCCCCTTTTGTTGCCCTTTCGGGTTTAACTTAAACATTCTTTTGGGCCCTTTTCCCTTTACCTTCACCATTCTGTTCCCCTTTTCCCTTTTAAACCTTCCCCATTCTTTTGCGCTTTCTTTTTACCTTCATATTTTTTTCCCCTTTTCCCTTTACCTTCACTTTCTTTTCCCTTTTCCCTTTACCTTCACCATTCTGTTCCCCTTTCCTTTACCTTCACCATTCGGGTTCCCTTTTCCTTTAACCTTCACCTTTCTTTTGGGCCCTTTTTCCTTTTTACCTTCACCTTTTCTTTTTCCCTTTTACCTTCACCTTTTGGGTTCCCCTTTTCCAAAACCTTCCCCTTTTCTGTTGCCCTTTTTTTACCTTCATTTTTCCCGGTTACCTTTCTGTCACCTTCAAAAATTCTGTTCCCCTTTTTCTTTTTTCCTTTTCCCCCATTCTGTTGACCGTTCCTTTACCTTCATCATTCTGTTGCCCTTTCCTTTACCTTAACCATTCTGTTCCCCTTTTCCTTACCTTCATATTCTGTTACCTTTCTGTCCCTTAAAAATTCTGTTCCCCTTTTTCTGTTTCCTTCCCCATTCTTTTTTCCCCCTTTTTCCCTTTACTTCTTTCTTTTCTTTTCCCTTTTTTGTTACCTTACATTCTGTTCCCCTTTCTTTACCTTCACCATTCTGTTCCCCTTTTCCCTTTACCTTCCCCATGCTTTTGCGCCTTTTGTTACCTTCATCTTTTCTGTTCCCCTTTTGTACCTTAAACCTTTTTTTTCCCCTTTTCCCCTTTACCTTCCCCATTCTGTTGCCCTTTCCTTTCCCTTCACCATTTTTTTCCCTTTTTCCTTTTACCTTCACCATTCTTTTGCCCTTTGCTTTACCTTCCCCTTTTCTGTTTCCTTTCCCTTCACCATTTGTTCCCCTTTTCCTTTTCCCTTCCCATTCTTTTTGCCCTTTCCTTTTTCCCTTCCCCCTTTTTGTTCCCTTTCTGTCACCTTCACAATTTTTTTGGGCCCTTTTTTTCCCTTTCCCCCATTCTGTTGCCCGTTCCTTTATTTTCATCTTTCTGTTGCCCTTTCCATTACTTCCCCATTCTTTTTCCCCTTTTCCCTTTACCTTCCCCATTCTTTTTACCTTTCTGTCACCTTCACAATTCTGTTGCCCTTTCTGTTTCCTTCACCTTCTGTTGCCCTTTTCCTTTTTCCCTTCATCATTCTGTTGTTTCTGTTCCTTTCACCATTCTGTTCCCCCTTTCCTTTCCTCACCTTTTGTTGCCCTTTTGTTCCTTCCCTTCTGTTCCCTTTCCCTTTTACATTCCCCAAATTCTTTTTCCCCTTTTGGGTTACCTTACCATTCGGGTTTCCTTTCTGTTCCTTCCCATTCTGTTGCCTTTCTGTTACCTTCCCCCTTCTGTTGCCCTTTCTGTTATTTTTCCCACCATTTGTTGCCCTTTCCTTTACCTTCCCATTCTGTTCCCCCTTTTCCCTTTCCCTTCCCCATTCTTTTGCCCTTTTTTTTCCTTCACCACTCTGTTCCCCTTTATTTTTACCTTCACGATTCTTTCCCCTTTTTTTTAAACCTTTCTTTCCCTTCACCTTTTTGTTTCCCCTTTCTTTACCTTCCCCATTTTTTGTTCCCTTTCTGTTCCTTTTCTCATTCTGTTCCCCTTTTTTACCTTCACCATTCTGTTCCCCTTTCGGGGCCCCTTCTTATTCTTTTTGCCCTTTCCTTACTTCCCCATTTTTTCCCCTTTCTGTCCTTTTCACTTTTCTGTTGCCCTTTCCTTTACCTTCACCTTCTTTTGGGCCCTTTCCTTTATTTTCACTATTCTTTTGCCCTTTCTGTTCCCTTTAAAACCATTCTTTTTCCCTTTCTGTTACCTTCATCATTCTGTTCCCCTTTCTTTTTACCTTCACCTTTTTTTTCCCTTTCTGTTACTTCCCCATTCTGTTCCCCTTTTCCCCTTTTACCTTCCCCATTCGGTTCCCCTTTTTTTTCCTTCATCATTCTTTGCTCTTTCCTTTCCCTTCCCATTCTTTTGGCCCTTTCTTTTAAATTCTTTTAAATTCTTTTCCCCCCCTTTCCATTCCCTTCAGCTTTCTTTTCCCCTTTCTGTCCCCTTCCCCTATTCTGTTCCCTTTCCATTCCCTTTAAACCATTCTGTTCCCCTTTTCCCAAATTTCCTTCACTTTCTGTTCCCCTTTTGTTCCTTCACCTTTTCTTTTTCCCTTTCCTTTACCTTCCCCTTTTGGGTTGCCCTTTTGTTGCCTTCACCATTCTGTTCCCCTTTCCTTTCCCTTTCACCTTTTTTTTCCCCTTTCCCTTTCCCTTCACTTTTCTGTTCCCTTTCTGTTCCCTTTCCCCCATTCTGGGGGCCCTTTCCTTACCTTCACTATTTGTTCCCCTTTTCCCTTTTCCCTTCCGCATTCGTTGCCCTTTCTGTTACCTTCAGCATTTGTTCCCCTTTTTTTTCCCTTCACCATTCTGTTGCCCTTTCTGTTTCTTCCCCATTCTGTTCCCCCTTTCCTTTCCCCCTTCCCCATTCTGTTCCCCTTTTCCCTTTCCCTTCACCTTTCTTTTTCCCCTTTCTTTTTCCCTTTTCATCTTTCTGTTGCCCTTTCCTTTCCCTTACCATTCTGTTCCCCTTTTCGGTACCTTCACTATTCTGTTCCCCTTTTCCTTTCCCTTTCCATTCTGTTCCCCTTTTCCCATTACCTTCCATTTGTTCCCCTTTCTGCCCCCTTTTCATTTTTCTGTTCCCCTTTTCCTTTACCTTCACCTTTTTTTGCCCTTTTTTTCCCTTAAACCATTTTTTGCCTTTCCTTTCCCTTTCACGATTTGTTCCCCCTTTCCATTCCTTCACTATTCTTTTTTGCCCTTTCTGTTACCTTCCCCCTTCTGTTGCCTTTCCTTTACCTTTCCCTATTTTTTCCCCTTTCCTTTACCTTCTTATTCTGTTGCCCTTTCTGTTACCTTCACCATTTTTGCCTTTCCATTCCTTCACTTTTCTGTTCCCTTTCCTTTACCTTAAACTTTTCGGGTTCCCCCTTTCTGTTCCCCTTAGCATTCTGTTCCCCTTTTGTTCCCTTCCCCCATTCTTTTTGCCTTTCCTTTCCCTTCCCCAATTCTTTTGGGCCCTTTTGTTACCTTCTCATTCTGTTGCTTTTTCCTTTACCTTAAACCATTTGTTCCCCTTTCCCTTTCCATAAACATTCTGTTTCCCCTTTCCCTTTACCTTCACCATTCTGTTCCCTTTTCCCTTTTTCCACACTATTCTTTTGCCTTTTCCTTTACCTTCAATTCTTTTTGCCCTTTTGTTACCTTCCCCATTCTGTTGCCCTTTCTGTTCCTTCACCTTTTCTGTTCCCCTTTTCCCTTTTAAACCCTTCTTCATTCGTTGCCCTTTCCTTTCCCTTCACCATTCTGTTGCCCTTTCCTTTACCTTCCCAAATTTTTGTTGCGTTTCTTTTAAACCTTCTTCATTCTGTTCCCCCCTTTTTCTGCTCCCTTCCCATTCGGTTGCCCTTTCTTTTCCTTCCCCTTTCTGTTTTCCTTTACCTTAAACCTTTCCCGTTGCCCTTTCCTTTCCTTTCCCACATTCTGTTGCCCTTTCCTTTACCTTCCCATTCTTTTTATTTTTTCTGTCCCCTTTCACAATTTTTGTTCCCCTTTCTGTTCCTTCACCATTCTGTTCCCCGTTCCTTTATTTTATCATTTGTTGCCTTTCCTTTCCCCAAAAACCTTCTTTTTCCCCCTTTCATTTCCCTTCCCACTTTCTTTTAAACCTTTTTTTCCCTTCACAATTCTGTTCCCCTTTTGTACCTTAAACCTTTTGTTCCCCTTTCCCTTTCCCTTTCATAATTCTGTTGCCTTTCTTTTTCCCTTACCATTTTTTGTTCCCTTTCCTTTACCTTTCACCATTCTTTTTGCCCTTTCTGTTACCTTCAAAATTTGTTCCCTTTCCCTTTTTACCTTCCCCATTCTTTTTCCCTTTTCTGTTACCTTCACCATTCTGTTCCCTTTTTCTGTTACCTTCCCCATTCTTTTTGCCTTTCTTTGCCTTCCCCAATTTGTTCCCCTTTTGTTTTCTTCCCCTTTCTGTTGCCCTTTCCTTACCTTCCCAAATTTTTGTTCCCCCTTTCCTTACCTTCACCTTTTTTTGGGCCCTTTCTGTTACTTCACAACTCTGTTGCCCTTTACAAAAATTCCCCTTTCCCTTTTCCCTTTCTGTTCCCTTTCTGTTACCTTCACCTTCTGTTCCCCTTTTTGTTCCTTCCCCTTCTGTTTCCCCTTTTTCTGTTCCCTTTAAAACGATTCTGTTCCCCTTTCCTTTACCTTCATTTTTTCTGTTGCCTTTCTTTTACCTTACCTTTTTGTTGCCCTTTTCCTTCCTTCACCATTCTGTTGTTTTTCCCTTTTTCCTTCCCCTTTCTGTTGCCCTTTCTGTTCCCTTTTCTGTTCCCTTTCAGAATTCTGTTCCCCTTTTCCTTTTAAATTCCCATTCTTTTCCCCCTTTTTCCTTTTCCCTTCCCCCTTCTTTTAAATTTTTCTGTCCCCCCTTTCCCCCATTCTGTTGCCCTTTTCCCTTTCCCTTTCACCTTCTTTTGGGCCCCTTTCCCTTTTTCCTTAATAATTTGTTCCCCTTTTTAAATTACCTTCAAAATTCTTTTTTCCCCTTTTCCCTTTTTCCCTTCACCTTTTGTTCCCTTTCTGTCCCTTCAAATTTCTTTTGCCCTTTCGCTTCCTTCACCATTTGTTCCCCTTCCATTACCTTCATCATTCTGTTCCCCTTTCTGTTCCCTTCACCATTTGTTGCCCTTTCCTTTACCTTCACCATTTTTTCCCCTTTTGTTCCCTTTCACCTTTTTTGTTCCCTTTCCCTTTCCTTTCCATTCTGTTGCCCTTTTTTTTCCTTCACCTTCGGGGTTACCTTTTGTTCCCTTCATTTTCTGTTCCCTTTCTGTTCCCTTCCCCATTCTTTTTGCCCTTTCTGTTATTTTTTTCACCATTCTGTTCCCCTTTTCCCTTCACCTTCCCTTTTGGTTCCCCTTTCCCTTTTTCCTTAACCATTCTTTTGCCCTTTCTGTTCCTTCCCAAAAATCTTTTTGCCCTTCACTTTCCCTTTTCCACCTTTCCCGTTGCCCTTTCTGTTACTTTCTTTTTCCCTTCACCTTTCGGGTTGCCTTTTTGTTCCCTTCCCCTTTTCCTGTTGCCCTTTCTGTTCCCTTAACGATTTTTTTCCCTTTCCCTTTTTCCCTTTCCCACCATTCTGTTCCCCTTTTCTGTTACCTTCACCATTCTGTTGCCCTTTCCTTTCCCTTCCCCATTTGTTGCCCTTTTTTTTCCTTCCCCTTTCTGTTGCCCTTTTGTTCCCTTTCTGTTACCTTCAGTTCTGTTCCCCTTTTCCCTTTTCCCCTTCCCCAAATTCGTTCCCCTTTCCTTTACCTTCACCTTTTGTTATCTTTCGGGTCCCTTCACTTTTTGGGTTCCCCTTTCCCTTTACCTTAACCATTCTGTTCCCCGTTCCTTTCCCTTTTCTTCATTCTTTTCCCCCTTTTCCCTTTAAACCTTCACCATTCTGTTCCCCTTTCCCTTTTTCCTTAAAATTTTCTGTTACCTTTCTGTAAACCTTCAAAATTAGTTCCCCTTTCTGCTACCTTCACATTTTTTTGCCCTTTCCTTTACCTTCACCCTTCTGTTCCCCTTTTCCTTTACCTTCACCTTTTCTGTTCCCCTTTCCTTTCCCTTTCCCCTTTCTTTTCCCCTTTCTTTTTCCCTTTCCCCTTTCTGTTCCTTTCCCTTTCCTTCCCCTTCTGTTGCCCTTTCTGTTACCTTCACCTTTTGTTACCTTTCTGTTCCCTTCACCATTCTGTTCCCTTTTTTTCCCCTTCACCATTCTGTTCCCCTTTCTGTTTCTTCCCCATTTTTTTCCCCCTTTTCCTTTTCCCCTTCACCATTCTGTTGACCTTTCCTTTCCCTTTCCATTTTATTCCCCTTTCTTTTCCCTTCAAAACTCTTTTGGGCCTTCACTTTCCCTTTTCCCATTCCTTTCCCTTTTCTGTTTTTTTTTCTGTTCCTTCCCCATTTCTGTTGCCCTTTTTGTTACCTTCACCATTCTTTTGGGCCCCCTTTCTGTTCCCCTTAACGTTTTTTTTCCCCTTTTCCTTTTTCCCTCCACTTTTTGTTTTTTGTTCCTTCACCATTCTGTTCCCCTTTCCCTTTTTCCCTTTCCCCCCCACCATTCTGTTCCCCTTTCCTTTCCCTCAAAATTTCGGGGGGGCCTTTCGGTTCCCCCTTTTGTTCCTTCGCATTCTGTTCCCCTTTCCTTTCCCTTCAGATTCTTTTGACTTTCGGTTTTCCCTTACCATTTGTTCCCCTTTCCCTTTCCCCTACCCCCCATTCTTTTCCCCTTTCTGTTACCTTAAAATTCTGTTCCCCTTTCCCTTTCCCTTTCCCACCTTTTCTGTTGCCCTTTTTCTTTTACCTTCATCATTTGTTTTTTTTTTCCCTTTTCCCCTTATTTTGGGTTTTCCCCTTGCCTTTCCCTTCCCCCCATTCTGTTGCCCTTTCTGTTCCCTTCACCCTTTTTTTTCCCCTTTTTCTGTTCCCTTTCAAATTCTGTTGCCCTTTCTGTTACCTTCATCTTTTGTTGGCTTTTTTCCTTTTACCTTCACCATTTGTTCCCCTTTTGTTACCTTCATCATTTTTCCCCTTTCTGTTACCTAACCTTTCTGTTGCCCTTTCTGTTAACTTCATTTTTGTTGCCCTTTCCTTTTCCTTCCCATTCTTTTCCCTTTTTCCCTTTTACCTTCCCTTTGTGTTGCGCTTTCTGTTACCTTCATTTTTCTTTTTCCCCTTTTCTGCTACCTTCCCTTTCTTTTTGCCTTTCCTTTACATTAACCTTTTCTTTTTCCCTTTTTCCTTTACCTTCCCCTTTTTTTCCCCTTTTCCCTTTCCTTCCCATTTTTTTCCCTTTTGGTTTTTACCTTCCCCATTCTGTTTCCTTTCCCTTCCCCCCATTCTTTTCCCCCTTTTCCCTTTAACCTTCACCTTTCTGTTCCCCCTTTCCTTCCCTTAAACCTTTTGTTACCTTTCTTTTCCCTTACAATTTTGTTCCCCTTTTTTTCCCTTTCCCCATTCTGTTGCCCGTTTCCTTTACCTTCATCATTCTGTTCCCCTTTTCCCTTCCCTTCCCCCATTCTGTTGCCCTTTCCTTTTTTACTTCCCCCATTCTGTTACCTTTCTGTCCCCTTCAAAATTTCTGTTGCCCTTTCTGCTCCCTTCCCCATTCTGTTGCCCTTTCCTTTACCTCTAATTCTTTTGGGCCCTTTCGGGTTACCTTCCCCATTCTTTTCCCCTTTTCCTTTTAAACCATCACCATTCTTTTGGGCCCTTTTGTTACTTCCCATTCTTTTACCTTCCTTTACTTCCCCATTTGTTGCCCTTTCTGTTACCTTCACCATTCGGTTCCCTTTCTTTTCCCTTCCCATTCTGTTGCCTTTTTTTACCTTCACCATTCTGTTGCCCTTTCTGTTTTCTTCCCCCTTCTTTTCCCCTTTCCTTTCCCTTTTCACCATTCTGTTGCCCTTCCTTTCCCTTTTCCTTTCTTTTCCCCTTTCTGTTACCTTCCCCCACTTTTTGCCCTTTACTTTCCTTTCACCATTCCTTTCCCTTTCTGTTTACCTTTCTTTTTCCCTTCCCCCATTCTTTTCCCCCTTTTTTGTTCCCTTTCACCATTCTGTTGCCCTTTTCTGTTCCCTTTAAATTTTTTGTTCCCCTTTTCCCTTTTCCCTTCCCCCATTCTGTTGCCCTTTCCTTTCCCAAAAACCATTTCTGTTCCCTTTTTCCTTCCCTTCCTTTCTTTTTCCCCTTTTCCCTTTCCTTCACCATTCTGTTGCCCTTTCTGTTCCCTTCCCTTTCTGTTGCCCTTTCTTTTTATCTTCACCATTCTGTTCCCCCCTTTCTGTTACCTTCCCCATTCTTTTCCCCCCTTTTGTTATCTTCACCTTCTGTTCCCTTTTCTGTTCCTTCCCCATTTGTTCCCCTTTCCCTTTAAACCTTTCATCATTCTGTTCCCCTTTCCTTTACCTTCCCCCATTTTGTTGCCCTTTCTTTTTACCCCCGTCCCCCAAACTTTCCCCCCCAATTCCCGCCCTCCCCCCCCCCCCCCCCCCCCCCCCCCCCCCCCCCCCCCCCCCTGTCTTTGGGTTTGCTAAACAGTATGAATTTTAAAGGTAGGCTGAAGAGAAAAAGAAGAAGAAGAAGAAAAAAGAAGAAAAAGAAGAAAAAGAAAAAAAAAGAAAAAAAAGAAGAAGAGAGAGGTTTTTTGTAAAGGAAAAGGAAAAGGGGAAAAGGGAAAGAAGGAGGAGGAGAAGGGGAGGAGAAGGAGGAGGGGAGGAGGAGGAGGAAAAGGAGGAGGGGGGAGGAGGAGGGGAGGGGGAAAGAAGGGGAGGAGGAGGAGGGGAGGAGGAGGGGGGAGGAAGGAGGGGGGGAGGGGGGGAAGAAAAAGAAGAAAAGAAAAAGAAGAAGAAGGAAGAAAAAAGAAGAAGAAGAAGAGAAGGTCTTTTGTAAAGGGGGAAAAAGGAAAAGGGGAAAAAGGGAAAAGGGGAAAAAGGAAAGGAAGGCGAATTTAGAAGGGAAAAGGGGAGAAGGGAAGGGAAGGGGAGGAAAAGGGAAAAGGGGAGGGAGGAGGAGGGGAGGGAGGAGGGAAAAAGGAGGAGGAGGGGAGGAGGGGGGAGGAGGGGAGGGGAAAAGGGGGGGAGGAGGAGGGGGAAGAAGAAGAAGAAGAAGAAGAAGAAGAAGAAGAAGAAAGAAGAAGAAGAACAGAGAGAGAGAGAGAGAGAGAGAGAGAGAGAGAGAGAGAGAGAGAGAGGAGAGAGAGAGAGAGAATGGTCTTTTGTGAACTCAACGAGAGTCACAACGTCAGTCCCATCTGTCTACATTACCCTCTGATCCTCACCCTCACCTCCACCACGCTCCCGATATTCTTTCCTACCTTTCAAGTTTTAACGTACTCCCAGTTCTTAGAGAACAGGGAGTACTTTAGAATGGGAACGAAGAAATGCTCTATGTGTGTGTGTGTGTGTGTGTGTGTGTGTGGGTGTGTGTGTGTGTGTGTGTGTGTGGTGTGTGTGTGTGTGTCCGTGGTCAAAATGTGTTCCACTCGCTCCAGACAAAACTACTGGGCCGATTTTTCTGAAAATTTGTAGGTATGTTCATATGGGCCACGGATGATGCCCAATGTTTTAGTTTACCGCTTAGCCGTTACTAACGGCTGTAACGGCCTATAACGGGTTTTCTTCTTTATGGAATATCTCAGAAAGTACTTGGCCAATTTAATAAGCGGTTTGGATGATCTTGTGACAAATCGGATCCTCTGTCCATATGTAAGTGATGTAATGCTGAAATGGATTAAACAACCGTTAAAAACCGTTATTCTGCCGTTATTTCTTATATATATATAGGTGGATTTTAATAAAATTTGGTATATAGATAGGTTATCACACACAAATGGCACTTCTATATAGTGTTTCAAAATTGACCGTTAAAAACCGTTATTCTTGACATAATTTTCCGATTTGGATGAAATTTGATATGTACACAGGCTTTTGCCCAGTGAGGACGAAAATACCGGTTTCAAAAGTGCATATCGGTTATATAACCGTTAAACCGTTATTTTTCCGTTATTTTTTGTATACTGGTGGGTTTTTAATGAAATTTTGTACATAGAAAGGTTATCACACACAAATGGCACTTCCATGTAGTGTTTCAAAAGTGTACATCGGTGAAATAACCGTTAAAACCGTTATTTTGCCATTATTTCTTAACTCACAAAGCACTTGGCCGATTTATAAGCGGTTTGGAAAACTGGGAGTACGTTTTATATGCTTCGCATCTTGTTTTGTTCTTTCTTTTTCCTTTCATTCTTTTGTTTTTTCTTTCTCTTTGTACTCCCATTCTGAAAGAACAGTGAGTACTTTAGAATGGGAACGAAGAAATGGTGTGTGTGTGTGTGTGTGTGTGTGTGTGTGTGTGTGTGTGTGTGTGGTGTTGTTGTGTGTGTGTGTGTGTGTGTGTGTGTGTCCGTGGTCAGAATGTGTTCCACTCGCTCCAGACAAAACTACTGGGTCGATCTTTCTGAAAATTTGTAGGAATGTTCATTATGGGTCAAGGATGATGCCCGACGTTTTAGTTTACCGTTACAGCCGTTACTAACGGCTGTAACGGCCTGTAACGCTTTTTCTTCTTAATGGAATATCTCAGAAAGTACTTGGCCGATCTTTCTGAAAATTTGTAGGTATGTTCATTATGGGTCACGAATAATGCCCGATGTTTTAGTTTACCGTTATAACCGTTACTAACGGCTGTAACGGCCTGTAACGGTTTTTTTCTTTATGAAATATCTCAGAAAGTACTTGGCCAATTTTAAGCGGTTTGGATGATCTTGTGACAAATCGGATCCTCTGTCCATATGTAAGTGATGTAATGCTGAAAATGGATTAAACAACCGTTAAAAACCGTTATTCTGCCGTTATTTCTTATATATAGGTGGATTTTAATGAAATTTGGTATCTAGAAAGGTTATCACACACAAATGGCACTTCTATATAGTGTTTCCAAAATTTGACCGTTAAAAACCGATATTCTTGACATATTGTCCAATTTGGATGAAATTTGATATGTACACAGGCTTTAGCCCAGTGAGGACTAAAATACCGGTTTCAAAAGTGCATATCGGTTATATAACCGTATAAACCGATATTTTGCCGTTATTTTTTTTATATTTGGTGATTTTAATGAAATTTTTTATATAGAAAGGTTATCACACACAAATGGCACTGCCATGCAGTGTTTCAAAATCTGACCGTTTAAAAACCGTTATTCTTGAGATATTGTCCGATTTGGATGAAATTTGGTATGTACACAGGCTTTAGCCCAGTAGAGACTAAAATACCGGTTTCAAAAGTGCATATCGGTTATATAACCGATAAACCGTTATTTGCTGTTATTTTTTTTATATATTGGTGGATTTTAATGCAATTTTGTATATAGAAAGGTCATCACACACAAATAGCACTTCAATGCAGTGTTTCAAAATCTGACCGTTAAAAACCGTTATTATTGACATATTGTCCGATTTGGATGAAATTTGGGATGTACACATGCTTTAGCCCAGTGAGGACTAAAATACCAGTTTCAAAAGTGTATATCGGTTAAATAACCGTTAAAAACTGTTATTTTGCCTTTATTTCTTATCTCATAAAGCACTTGGCCGATTTATAAGCGGTTTGGAAAACTGGGAGTACGTTTATATGTTTCGCATCTTGTTACTTTTCTTTTTTTTTCTTTTCTTCCTTTCTTTCTTTCTTTCTATCTGTCTGTCTGTCTTGTCTGTCTAACTGTCGTCTCTTTCTTCTGTCTGTCTGTCTGTCTGTCTGTCTGTCTGTCTGTCTGTCTGACTGTCTGTCTGACTGCCTGTCTGTCTGTCAGTCTGTCTTTCTTTCTTTCTTTCCTTTCTTTCTCTCTGTCTTTTTCTTTCTGTCTGTTTGTCTTTCTGTTTGTCTTTCTTTCTGACTGTGTCGTTCTTTCTTTCTTTCCGTCTGTCTGTCTGTCTGACTGTCTGACTGTCTGCCTGTCTGTCTGTCTGTCTGTCAGTCTGTCCGTCTTTCTTTCTTTCTTTCTGTCTTTTTTTCCCTCTTTCTGTGTGTCTTTCTGTCTGTCTGTCTGTTATTTTTCTTTCTTTCTTTTACTGTCTCACACTCTGTGCCACCCCAGTGACACTGCACACACAACGCACATTCCGGTTTCCCATCCACAACTACAGCCTGGCCCGCCCCACCAACAACTACAGCCTGGCCCGCCCCACCACAACTACAGCCTGGCCCGCCCACCACACTACAGCTGGCGCCCACCAACAAGCCTGGCCCGCCCCACCAAGTCACCTGCCCCCCACAATACAGCCTGGCCCGCCCCACCACAGCCCTACAGCCTGGCCCGCCCCACCACAGCCCCTACAGCCTGGCCCGCCCCCACCACAACCTACAGCCTGGCCCGCCCCACCACAGCCTACAGCCTGGCCCGCCCCACCACAACTACAGCTGGCCCGCCCACCACAGCCCTACAGCTGGCCCGCCCCACCACAGCCCCTACAGCCTGGCCCGCCCCACCACAACTACAGCTCCCGCCCACCACAGCCCCTACAGCCTGCCCGCCCCACCACACCTACAGCCTGGCCCGCCCCACCACAGCCCCTACAGCTGGCCCGCCCCACCACAACTACAGCCTGGCCCGCCCCACCACAGCCCCTACAGCCTGGCCCGCCCCACCACAGCCCCTACAGCCTGGCCCGCCCCACCACACTACAGCCTGGCCCGCCCACCACAACTACAGCCTGGCCCGCCCCACCACAACTACAGCTGGCCCGCCCCACCACAACTACAGCCTGGCCCGCCCCATCCACAACTACAGCCTGGCCCGCCCCCATCCACAACTACAGCCTGGCCCGCCCCCATCCACAACTACAGCCTGGCCCGCCCCACCACAACTACAGCCTGGCCCGCCCCACCACAACTACAGCCTGGCCCGCCCCACCACAACTACAGCCTGGCCCGCCCCACCACAACTACAGCCTGGCCCGCCCCACCACAGCCCCGCAATGGCAATATACAGGGAACACTCAATGTCGAGTTGTCATGAAGAAAGCCACCACAGCCCCGGCAATGGCAATATACGGGGAACACTCAATGTCGAGTTGTCTACGAAGAAAGCCACCACAGCCCCGGCAATGGCAATATACAGGGAACACTCAATGTCGAGTTGTCTTGAAGAAAGCCACCACAGCCCCGGCAATGGCAATATACAGGGAACACTCAATGTCGATTGTCACGAAGAAAGCCACCACAGCCCTGGACAATGGCAATATACAGGGAACACTCAATGTCGAGTTGTCTTGAAGAAAGCCACCACAGCCCTGGACAATGGCAATATACAGGGAACACTAAAGGGTCGAGTTGTCACGAAGAAAGCCACCACAGCCCCGGCATTGGCACCAAGGCACAGAGGAGGAGGAGACATCGACAATGAGGTCACCATAAAGGCAGGGCGTGAAGCGCCACAGAACTTGCGACTTTTTTGTGTTTTTGTTTTGAATGCTGATTGATGAAGATGAGGACAATGACGATGATTGGACGGATTTCCAGTTTGGGTAAGACTGCATGAGAGGTTGTAGTCTACGCTAATGTTCATCCTCTATCCCAGCGTCAATGTGCATGAGAGGTTGTAGTCTACGCTAATGTTCATGCTATATCCCAGCGTCAATGTGCATGAGAGGTTGTAGTCTACGCTAATGTTCATCCTCTAGCCCAGCGTCAATGTGCATGAGAGGTTGTAGTCTACGTTAATGTTCATGCTATATCCCAGCGTCAATGTGCATGAGAGGTTGTAGTCTACGCTAATGTTCATCCTCTAGCCCAGCGTCAATGTGCATGAGAGCTGTAGTCTACGCTAATGTTCATGCTATATCCCAGGGTCAATGTGCATGAGAGGTTGCAGTCTACGCTAATGTTCATGCTATATCCCAGCGTCAATGTGCATGAGAGGCTGTAGACTACGCTAATGTCATGCTATATCCCAGGGTCAATGTGCATGAGAGGCTGTAGACTACGCCAATGTTCATGCTATATCCCAGCGTCAATGAAAGACCCAATGCAGATGTCGGGGGCACCTGCAGTGTTGGTCAGGAAGAGGACACCTGCAGTGTTGGTCAGGAAGAGGACACCTGCAGTGTTGGTCAAAGGAACGTGTTTAGACACCTGCAGTTGAGAAAACACCCTTAAGTGGATGAAACACCCACACTGTTGGTCCCTCCCTTAAGTGGGTCTTCCCTACTGTGGTCCCCCCGCAGTGTGGTCTTCCCGTAGTGTGGCAGTTTCCCGTAGGGTGTGGTGGGCTTCCCGCCATGTGGTCGTCCCGTAGTGTGGTCTTCACGTTGTGTGGTTTTCCCGTAGTGTGGTCTTCCCGCCGTGTGGGCTTCCCGTAGTGTGGTCTTCCCGCCATGTGGTCTTCCCGCTGTGTGGTCTTCCCGCAGTGTGGTCTTCCCGCCGTGAGGTCTTCCCGTATGTGGTCTTCCCATAGTGTGGTCTTCCCGTAGTGTGGTCTTCCCGTAGTGTGGTCTTCCCCAGTGTGGTCTTCCCGCGTGTGTCTTCCCGTAGTGGGCTTCCCAGTGTCTTCCCGTAGTGGTCTTCCCGCAGTGTGGTCTTCCCGTAGTGTGTCTTCCCGTGGTCTTCCCGTAGTGTGGTCTTCCGCCGTGTGTCTTCCGAGTGTGGGCTTCCCCCGTGTGGTCTTCCCATAGTGGTCTTCCGTAGTGTGGCTTCCCGCATGTGGTTTTCCCGTTGTGTGGTCTTCCCCGTGTGTGGTCTTCCCGTAGTGTGGTCTTCCCGCCGTGTGGTCTTCCCGCCGTGTGGTCTTCCGTAGTGTGGTTTCCCGCCTGGGTCTTCCCGAGTGTGGTCTTCCTGTAGTGTGGTCTTCCCGTAGTGGTGGGTCTTCCCGTGTGGTCTTCCCGTGTGTCTTCCCG
>JAFLJL010000330.1:5000-12500 GCA_018398815.1 Conus ventricosus | reverse complement strand
GGGTTGACCTTTTGCACAGAACAGATTTGATTTTTCTACGCGAATAGAACGCAGCACGGCAGGAGAGGGCCAATTGTTTTCTTTGTTCTATGTTAGTTTAGCAGGCCGGAGAGGGCCAATTGTTTTCTTTTGTTCTATGTTCGTTTAGCAGGGCAGGAGAGGGCCGTTTGTTTTGTTTTGTTCTATGATAGTTTTCTCGCTACATTTGACTGCTTCTGTCTCTTTTTATACTGCAGCCGTTTTTCTCTCCTTCTTCTTTTTAATCCTGTTGCTTTTTTTTCCGACTCAGTGAAATGATCGTTATTGTTGTTTTTATCATCATTGTAATGACATTTTTGTGTCTTTTTTCCCAGCCTTTCATGCTCTATGATTTTCTTTATATCTAATTTTGCAGCATTTATGGTTTACCCCCTTTCATGTCTGTGGGGAAGGGCACCACTTTCATGTCTGTGGGGGAGGGCATGGTTTACCCCTTTCATGTCTGTGGGAGAGGGCATGGTTGACCACCTTTCATGTCTGTGGGGAGGGCACCACCTTTCATGTCTGTGGGGAGGGCATGGTTGACCACCTTTCATGTCTGTGGGGAGGGCACCACCTTTCATGTCTGTGGGGAGGGCATGGCTTACCGCCTTTCATGTCTGTGGGGAGGGCACCACCTTTCATGTCTGTGAGGGAGCATTGGTTTACCACTTTCATGTCTGTGGGGAGGGCATGGTTTTCCACCTTTCATGTCTGTGGGGAGGGTACACCTTTCTTGTCTGTGGGTAGGGCACCACCTTTCATGTCTGTGGGGAGGGCACCACTTTCATGTCTGTGAGGAGAGCATGGTTTACCACCTTTCGTTGACCACCTTTCATGTCTGTGGGGGGGCACACCTTTCATGTCTGTGAGGAGGGCATGGTTTACCACCTTTCATGTCTGTGGGGAGGGCATGGTTTACCACCTTTCATGTCTGTGGGGAGGACACCACCTTTCATGTCTGTGAGGAGAGCATGGTTTACCACCTTTCGTTGACCACCTTTCATGTCTGTGGGTGAGGGGTACCACCTTTCATGTCTGTGAGGAGGGCCATGGTTTACCACCTTTCATGTCTGTGGGGAGGGCACCAACTTTCATGTCTGTGGGGAGGACACCACCTTCATGTCTGTGGGAGGGACACCACCTTTCATGTCTGTGGGGAGGACACCACCTTTCATGTCTGTGGGGAGGCACCACCTTTCATGTCTGTGGGGAGGACACCACCTTTTATGTCTGTGGGGAGGGCATGGTTTTCACCTTTCATGTCTGTGGGGAGGGCATGGTTTTCCACCTTTCATGTCTGTGGGGAGGGTACCACCTTTCCTGTCTGTGGGGAGGGCACCATCTTTCATGTCTGTGGGGAGGGCATGGTTTTACCACCTTTCATGTCTGTGGGGAGGGCACCCCTTTCATGTCTGTGGGTAGGGCACCACCTTTCATGTCTGTGGGAGGAGGCACCAACTTTCATGTCTTTGGGAGGGCACCACCTTTCATGTCTGTGAGGAGGGCATGGTTTACCACTTTCATGTCTGTGGGGAGGGTACCACCTTTCCTGTCTGTGGGGAGGGCACCATCTTTCATGTCTGTGGGGAGGGCATGTTTTACCACCTTTCATATCTGTGGGGAGGGCACCACCTTTCATGTCTGTGGGGAGGGCACCACCTTTCATGTCTGTGGGGAGGGCACCACCTTTCATGTCTGTGAGGAGGGCATGGTTTACCACCTTTCATGTCTGTGGGGAGGGCACCACCTTTTCATGTCTGTGGGGAGGGCATGGTTTACCCCTTTCATGTCTGTGGGGAGGGCATGGTTGACCACCTTTCATGTCTGTAGGGAGGGAATGGTTTACCACCTTTCATGTCTGTGAGGAGGGCATGGTTTACCACTTTCATGTCTGTAGGGAGGGAATGGTTTACCCCTTTCATGTCTGTGGGGAGGGCACCACCTTTATGTCTGTGGGGAGGGCACCACCTTTCGTGTCTGTGGGAGGGCATGGTTTACCACCTTTCATGTCTGTGGGGAGGGCACCACCTTTCATGTCTGTAGGGAGGGAATGGTTTACAACCTTTCATGTCTGTGGGGAGGGCACCACCTTTCATGTCTATGGGGAGGGCACCACCTTTCGTGTCTGTGGGGAGGGCACCACCTTTCATGTCTATGGGGGAGGGCATGGTTTACCACCTTTCATGTCTGTTGAGGAGGGCGGGGAGGGCTGGAAGTCAAGGGAGGTAACAGGCGACGAGAAGGATGGACGGCAGAGAAAAAAAAAGGGGGGGGGGGGGGGGAGCGGGGCAGGGATCATGTGTATGTGTAGAACAAGCTTGTGTGCGTGTTTGTGTCGGTGGGTGTGCATTTTTGTATCTTTATATGTAACGAGAGAGACGGTGGTGCTGTGAGAGAGAGAGAGAGAGAGAGAGAGAGAGAGAGAGAGAGAGAGAGGAGAGAGAGAGAGGAGAGAGAGAGAGAGGGAGAGAGAGGAGAGAGGGAGATTGCAGCACAAGTCCATATGAAAATCTAACAATCATGGTAACAAAACCATACTGGATTCATTGGACCAACTACACTGGGAACATTTTGTGGCTTATGGACCACTGGATTCATTGGACCCACGTACCATGGGAACATTTTTTTGTTGCCTTATGGCACACAAGAGGGCAAGGCCAAGAATGTTTATTCCTGTTTTCTTGATCAAACGATTTGGCTTAAAGGTGCTCTAAAAACGACAGTGCCTCAAGTCAATGCAGAACGGCCAAGAAAATGTATCTTTAATCTTAACTCTTCCTATATTCTTGTTATAATTGCTAGCGTATTGATTTAATAATTAAATCAGTTGTAGTTTCTCTTCTTCATGCGTTGATTCTGTAAGATATATTTCCTATCTTTCCTCATGAGTATTTAGTTTGTTTTTCTATTGTATCTTTAGTTTCCTCTTTCCTTTCTTTTCTGTTGTCCCCACTGCCTCTGCTTTCTAGTTGTCCATTGAACTTTCATTGTAATGTGTCTCTTTTGTGGATGTCGGGTGCTTGGTGAAAGTCCATTTAGATTTCATTGTAATGTGTCTCCTTCGAGGATGTCGGGTGCTTGGGAAAGTCCATTCAAATTTCATTTGTGTTATTGTCTCCTTTGTGGATGTCGGGTGCTTGGGGAAAGGAAAGAAATTAACAGGATAGGACAGGCAGAGGCAGATCAAAAGGAGGGAAAGCGTTATGTGTATGTTCAGACGACCTGAGAGAGAGAGAGAGAGAGAGAGAGAGAGAGAGAGAGGAGAAGAGAGGAGAGAGAGGAGGAGGAGAGAGAGGAGAGAGAGAGAGAGAGAGCGGATGGACGGACAGACAGACACAGAGAGATAGAGATAGAGAGAGAGAGAGACGAGACGAGGAGAGAGAGAGACAGACAGACAGACAGACAGACAGACAGACAGACAGGACAGAGAGATACAGACAGACAGACAGAGAGATACAGACAGACAGAGAGAGACAGACAGGACAGAAGAGAGAGAACGCACAAGGTCTGCATAACGTGTTGGATTCTTAGAAACTGTTGTATCTTTTTGTGACTTTTTGCTCAGATTGATTTCATTTTTGTCAAGGGGAGTGGCGCGCAGCAGGCAGGGCAGGAGGCGGGATTTTACTTCTCCTTTGAATTGCTGGGGCCAGCTTTCTGGGATTATTTGCTGCCTTTCTTCCTCTGTTCATTCTGTTGTTTTCTTTCTTTCTTCTTTCCCTTTTCTTCTCTTCTTTTCCTTTTTTTTTTTTCATTCGGTTTAACTTTTGTTTGTTTGCAGGATTTGTCTCCATTTGATCTTTCTTCCGTATTTTCTACATATAAATTTCCGTCTCGATATTGTATAAAGATCTGTGTTTTTCTTATCACCTTACTGTTTGTGGTCGATCTCTTTCCTGTAGGCTGGAAGAGGTGCGACACAGGCAGAGAAAGGGAGGCAGGTGAAGAAGGGGGGGCAGAAGTGGAAGAGAGCGGAGCAGAAATGTGGTTGTTTAGTAGAGACAAATGTGAATACGTGTGTGTGTGTGTGCGCGCCGTGCGGGACACCTTCCGCTCTCTACTCTTTTCATTACCAACACACGAAACAAAGACACCCCACAACACAAACGAAACGACCCCACCCCCCCCCACCCCCCCCACACCCCCCCCCCACAGAGAGAGAGAGAGAGGAGAGAGAGAGAGAGAGAGAGAGAGAGGAGGAGAGAGAGAGAGAGAGAGGAGTCCACTCTAAAAATACTAAAAGTCATGGAATTTAAGAAATACTTTGCATTCTTTTAAGAAAAAGAAAAAAAAAGCTTGAGCATATTTTCGGGTTGACCTTTTGCCACAGAACAGATTTGATTTTCTACGCGAATAGAACGCAGCACGGCAGGGGGAGGGCCAATTGTTTTCTTTTGTTCTATGTTAGTTTAGCAGGCCAGGAGAGGGCCAATTGTTTTCTTTTGTTCTATGTTCGTTTAGCAGGGCAGGAGAGGGCCGTTTGTTTGTTTTGTTCTATGATAGTTTTCTCGCTACTTTTGACTGCTTCTGTCTCTTTTTATACTGCAGCCGTTTTCTCTCCTTCTTCTTTTTAATCCTGTTGCTTTTTTTTCCGACTCAGTGAAATGATCGTTATTGTTGTTATTATCATCATTGTAATGACAATTTTTGTGTCTTTTTTCCCAGCCTTTCATGCTCTATGATTTTCTTTATATCTAATTTTGCAGCATTTATGGTTTACCCCCTTTCATGTCTGTGGGAAGGGCACCACCTTTCATGTCTGTGGGGAGGGCATGGTTTACCCCTTTCATGTCTGTGGGGAGGGGCATGGTTGACCACCTTTCATGTCTGTGGGGAGGGCACCACCTTTCATGTCTGTGGGGAGGGCATGGTTGCCCACCTTTCATGTCTGTGGGGAGGGCACCACCTTTCATGTCTGTGGGGAGGGCATGGCTTACCGCCTTTCATGTCTGTGGGGAGGGCCCCCTTTCATGTCTGTGAGGGAGCATGGTTTCCCACCTTTCATGTCTGTGGGGAGGGCATGGTTTTCCACCTTTCATGTCTGTGGGGAGGGTACCACCTTTCATGTCTGTGGGTAGGGCACCACCTTTCATGTCTGTGGGGGAGGGCACCACCTTTCATGTCTGTGAGGAGAGCATGGTTTACCACCTTTCGTTGACCACCTTTCATGTCTGTGGGGGGGCACCACCTTTCATGTCTGTGAGGAGGGCATGGTTTACCACCTTTCATGTCTGTGGGGAGGGCAGGGTTTTTACCACCTTTCATGTCTGTGGGGAGGACACCACCTTTCATGTCTGTGAGGAGAGCAGGGTTTACCACCTTTCGTTGACCACCTTTCATGTCTGTGGGGAGGGTACCACCTTTCATGTCTGTGGAGGAGGGCATGGTTTACCACCTTTCATGTCTGTGGGGAGGGCACCACTTTTCATGTCTGTGGGGAGGACACCACCTTTCATGTCTGTGGGGGGGGACACCACCTTTCTTGTCTGTGGGGTGGACACCACCTTTCATGTCTGTGGGGAGGGCACCACCTTTCATGTCTGTGGGGAGGACACCACCTTTCATGTCTGTGGGGAGGGCATGGTTTTCCACCTTTCATGTCTGTGGGGGAGGGCATGGTTTTCCACCTTTCATGTCTGTGGGGAGGGTACCACCTTTCCTGTCTGTGGGGAGGGCACCATCTTTCATGTCTGTGGGGAGGGCATGGTTTACCACCTTTCATGTCTGGGGGGAGGGCACCCCCTTTCATGTCTGTGGGTAGGGCACCACCTTTCATGTCTGTGGGGAGGGCACCAACTTTCATGTCTTTGGGGAGGGCACCACCTTTCATGTCTGTGAGGAGGGCATGGTTTACCAATTTCATGTCTGTGGGGAGGGTACCACCTTTCCTGTCTGTGGGGAGGGCACCATCTTTCATGTCTGTGGGGAGGGCATGTTTTACCACCTTTCATATCTGTGGGGAGGGCACCACCTTTCATGTCTGTGGGGAGGGCACCACCTTTCATGTCTGGGGGGAGGGCACCACCTTTCATGTCTGTGAGGAGGGCATGGTTTACCACCTTTCTGTCTGTGGGGAGGGCACCACCTTTCATGTCTGTGGGGAGGGCCATGGTTTACCCCCTTTCATGTCTGTGGGGAGGGCATGGTTGACACCTTTCATGTCTGTAGGGAGGGAATGGTTTACCACCTTTCATGTCTGTGAGGAGGGCATGGTTTACCACCTTTCATGTCTGTAGGGAGGGAATGGTTTACCACCTTTCATGTCTGTGGGGGAGGGCACCACCTTTCATGTCTGTGGGGAGGGCACCACCTTTCGTGTCTGTGAGGAGGGCATGGTTTACCACCTTTCATGTCTGTGGGGAGGGCACCACCTTTCATGTCTGTAGGGGGGGAATGGTTTACAACCTTTCATGTCTGTGGGGAGGGCACCACCTTTCATGTCTATGGGGAGGGCACCACCTTTCGTGTCTGTGGGGAGGGCACCCCCCTTTCTTTGTCTATGGGGAGGGCATGGTTTACCACCTTTCATGTCTGTGAGGAGGGCGGGGAGGGCTGGAAGTCAAGGGAGGTAACAGGCGACGAGAAGGATGGACGGCAGAGAAAAAAAAGGGGGGGGGGGGAGGGGGAGCGGGGCAGGGATCATGTGTATGTGTAGAACAAGCTGTGTGCGTGTTTGTGTCGGTGGGTGTGCATTTTTGTATCTTTATATGTAAACGAGAGAGACGGTGGTGCTTGTGAGAGAGAGGAGAGAGAGAGGAGAGAGAGAGAGAGAGAGAGAGCGAGAAGGAGAGAGCGAGAGAGAGAGAGAGGAGCGAGGGAGGAGAGAGAGAGAGGGAGATTGCAGCACAAGTCCATATGAAATCTAACAATCATGGTAACAAACCATACTGGATTCATTGGACCAACCTACCCCTGGGAACATTTTTTGTTGCCTTATGGCACACACTGGATTCATTGGACCCACGTACCACTGGGAACATTTTTTTGTTGCCTTATGGCACACAAGAGGGCAAGGCCAAGAATGTTTATTCCTGTTTCTTGATCAAACGATTTGAGCTTAAAGGTGCTCTAAAAACGACAGTGCTCAAAGTCAATGCAGAACGGCCAAGAATGTATCTTTAATCTTAACTCTTCCTATATTCCTTGTTATAATTGCTAGCGTATTGATTATAATAATTAAATCAGTTGTAGTTTCTCTTCTTCATGCGTTGATTCTGTAAGATATATTTCCTATCTTTCCTCATGAGTATTTAGTTTGTTTTTCTATTGTATCTTTAGTTTCCTCTTTCCTTTCTTTTCTGTTGTCCCCTGCCTCTGCTTTCTAGTTGTCCATTGAATCTTTCATTGTAATGTGTCTCTTTTGTGGATGTCGGGTGCTTGGTGAAAGTCCATTTAGATTTCATTGTAATGTGTCTCCTTCGAGGATGTCGGGGTGCTTGGGGAAAGTCCATTCAAATTTCATTGTGATTTGTCTCCTTT
>JAFLJL010000329.1:47500-58387 GCA_018398815.1 Conus ventricosus | reverse complement strand
AATACACCAAATAATACTGGTGCTGCTCAGCAGTGTGATCTACGCTTGGATTGAGTGGTTATTAATTAATCTCTTAGGCGTAGTTTTGAACTGAAGAGGTAAGGAAGGGATGGGGGTAGACAGGGAGGGAGTGACGAGGGCCAGGCAAGGTCGTTGTGAGCTTGGAGGTAGTGTGAGTGTGTGTATGTGTGTGTGTGTGAGAGAGAGTGTAGAAGGAATTCTGTTTTACGTCTCGTCACACATATAGGTGATTGCAGACGTCTAAATAACATAGTGTTTACAATTTTAGACTATTATCATAAAAGAAAAGAGGACGATGTGGTTACATGGAACAAAAATAAAGGATAGATGAATTATAGGACAGTAACTATGAAAAATTAATGAAAAATAACTAAAGTAATCTAACTTACGATTATGATTATAAAATGTTCCTTAATGGACTTTCCAAAAGGTTACTCGTTAATTTAACAAGAGAAACAACTGGCAACGAATCTAAAAAGTCAAACACATTAACATGCCTAATGTCAGCACTTGGTATAACACCATTCAAAAAGGGTTTCGTTAATTCACAATCAAAAATCACATGAACTGAAAGATCCCCACGACATACACACTTAACAGTCTGGCAATACTTGGTTCGTAGGGAATTACATAAAAGTCTAAAAGTCAAGCTTGAAACTGGTCGGCTAATCGACACAAAGTTTGACAGAGTTTGCTGACGAGGTTTTGATGAGGAACTGTATTGACTCAAGAAATCCCTCTCGATTATATGACTAATTTCCTTGTATGACAAAGGACAATCAACCTTAATACTACCAAATATATTCTTTGCTCCCCTTTTTGTGCCCTATCTGCTCAATCGTTAAAACGAAGGAGGTGTGCGATGGAACCCAAGAAAATACAACATTAGTACCTTTCATGTAAAGACAGTGCAACATATACTTAATCTCAAATAATAATTCCTCTCTCTGTGTATTTTCAAAACAATGCAAACTTTTTAATACTCACTGTGAATCAACACAAAACAGGATATTAAATATTGAGACAGGCAAGGAAATAAATAATTTAATGCCATCAGGACAGCAGCTAGTTCAGCTGTAAATAGGAATGACCCTTACCTAAAATAATAGATTTTTCAGCTTTGAAATCTGGAATTACAATGCCAGATCCCGCACTAC
The DNA here is from genome assembly GCA_018398815.1 of Conus ventricosus. Classification (NCBI taxonomy): domain Eukaryota; kingdom Metazoa; phylum Mollusca; class Gastropoda; order Neogastropoda; family Conidae; genus Conus; species Conus ventricosus. The sequence goes on along the minus strand of JAFLJL010000329.1, from coordinate 57,209 downwards.
CATCATCAAGAACTGAGCCGTCAGTGTTACTTTCAAATAGTTAGTAAACTTTTCTTCCATGTCAATTTTGACAGATGCTGCTAACACATGCGGCGAAACGCTTTATTTAGATCAGAAGAAAATATGTTAACTGTTACTTCCGTTAGTTCCCAAGGGGGTACCGGCGGTGTGTGTGTGTGTGTGTGTGTGTGTGTGTGTGTGTGTGTGTGTGTGTGTGTGTGTGTGTGTGTGTGCGTGCGTGCGTGCGTGCGTGCGTGCGCGCGCGTGCGTGCGTTGCGTGCGTGCGTGCGTGTGTGTGTGTGTGTGTGTGTGTGTGTGTGTGTGTGTGTGTGTGTATGTGTGTGTATGTGTGTGTGTGTGTGTGTGTGTGTGTGTGTGTGAGTGAGTTCATACTTTAGAGTCTGTTCACACTTGGTGATATTAGACTTTAAAAAAAAAAAAAATTTTAAATTTAAAAAAATCAAGAAGGAAAGCGTTTATAAAAATCTATTTAATTTGATGCATGGAAAGCACTTTTGCTATTTGCACGATGTCTGGTTTGTGGGTTATTGTTTTGATAGAATCGTGTACAGTCACATCCACGTTCGATTCTTTATACAATGAAGTTAATATTGAACAATGAAAAGAATATGGTCCACTGATAGAAGATTTGAACAATCACATGCTACATTTTGTGAAAACTTGGTTTTCCACGAATTGAGACGAGCTTGTATATTAAAGATGACAAATATCGTGGACATGATAAGATTCATACTTCTCTTGGAAGGTGTTCACTGTTCACACATTTTTCTAATAGCGAATTAATTTCTTGTACGTCAAGCTTTAAATTACTCTCAGGTGTTTTTCTTAACGCACCATCTCTAGCTAATTTATCTGCTGTTTCATTACCGGATATCCCACAGTGTGATGGAATCCAGCAAAACGATACCCAATTCCTTTCAACATAATAACATGTATGTAATGTCTTATTTCAAAAAGTAAATCTTTTCTTATTTTTGATTCCCAGTTTTGCAAGCTATATAGAACTGCCTTGGATCAACGCAAAAAAGTATATTATAGACAGCAGTGTTATCGTCACCATAAAAATCAACGCCATAAGAATAGCATACAGTTCTGCCGTAATATGGAGAACCCTTTCCCTAGAGAAAAAGATCTACGAAACTTCAGCAATGGAATCACAAAACCAGACCCTGCATACGAGTCTAAAATCGAGCCATCTGTAAAAATCTTCAGATGATATGGATAAACGGTTTCAAGGTGTTCTTTTGCTTCACATGACAGAATATTAATGTTATCAACCTTCTTCATGTCAGTGTAATCTATATCAAATTTAGCTTGGATATGCTCCAATGAGGTATGCTTGAAACTATTGGCATATCTGAAATAATTTCAATATCAATGTTACATTTTTCAAATATTTCATTTGTATAATCCCTAACAGGCTGGAGAGAGGTAAGTGTTGAGCTCTTTTAGGATAGTCCTTTTCAGAAATTACTAATACATCATGTTTGACAGAATTTGATAACATGTAGGCTTCTGGCAACATATTTAGCCGTTGCAGTTTTCGTTGATCTGACAGAGGTAATAATGTTCGCTTCTTTATCAGTATTTAACGAATTCGTGTGTACGGGGACACCGAGTGCTACCTTAACAGTTTTACTGTCAATTGACTGTAATTTCTTCAACAGGGTTTCTGGGGCATTGAAATAACCTCTTGCCGTAAATAAGCTTTGATTCGAACTAAACTAGTAGCTAAATGTAACAGAGTTTTGGTATCCTGACCCCATGGGTGTGCACTGATTATTTTTTAGTAGATTTAGCCTTTGTCTTGCGTCATTGACCAATTTTTCAATGTACAACCGCCAGTTTAATTTACAAGTTAAGGTCAAACCCAGAAATTTTACATTTCGTGAATATTCTAATATTTTGTCATTTAACACTAGCTGAGGCAAATGCTTAGGATTTTCCCGTTATTGAAAAGCACTAATTGTGTTTTTTCTCCAGACAATGAAAGCCCGTTTTCAGTCATATATTTGTTGATTTTATCTATTTCCAGCTGATATATTTTTTGAACATAATTTATTGCTCTCTTTTTTGTGTGCTTTCTAATACTGGTATTCAACCAAATGGCTAGATCATCAGCATATTGCACTAAATGTATGTTATTGGATATGATATTGGGAAGGTCATGAATAAGTATATTGAACAAGACAGGTGCTATGACGGAACCTTGTGGAATTCCTATGTTAATGTCTTTAAAAGAAGAATAGACTTTGCTATTTTTTGTGCAAATAGATCTTCCACTTAAGAAACATTTTATATACTGATATAATAATCCACTTATTCCAATATTCTTTAACTTGTAAAGCAGACGTGCATGCCAAACACTGTCATACGCATTTTTTATGTCGAAAAAAGTAGCTAATGTGCTTTTTCGTCGCGCAAATGTTTTTTAATGTGTGTTGTAATCTTTACAAGATGATCTATCGTGCACCTACCTTTTCGAAAACCTGCTTGGTTATTTGGGATTATGGGGGCCGGAATAGCTCAGTTGGTAGAGCGCCGGACTCGTGATCCTGGGGTTGCGGGTTCGAATTTCGGTTTTGGGGATTTTTCCCTCGGAGTTAACATTGGTTCTGACTCCATTCCCCACACAGTCCTTGGAATGAGACTATAAACCGAGGTTCCGTGTGTGGACGCACGCACAAAATCTTGCACACACGTAAAATCCCATCACCACTTCGGAAGAGAGGCCAGTTTGGCCGTTGGTATGGATGACACGTGACACATACCATGCACCTTCCCCGAAGATGGAGTATGGCTGCCTTAATGGCGGGATTAAAAAAGGGTCATACACACAAAATTCCACTGCCTGGCTATACAGGGAGTGTCCGCAGGAGTTATCAGCCTGCGTACGCAGAAAGAAAGAAAGAAATTTGGGATTATGTTCCGTTTTTCGCAGTAATACACAAGACGCTTTCAATTAATTTTTTCTAACAATTTCCCAGCATGCGAGGTTAGAGCTATTGGTCTATAACTTTCAACCGAAGACCTAGGTTTACCTTTTTTAGGTATAGGTATCACAACTGTCCTCTTCCAGATGCTTGGCAGAGTCCGAGAATACCTTTACAAACGCCTCTGCTTTGTCCATGGATGTTGGTACAACATTGTTTTCTAGTTTAATGGGAAATGATGGCAGATAAATCTAGTCTTCATTTCTTTGACTTTTTTCCACACCTTATGTATATCTTTTGAATCCGAAATTTCAGATAGACAAAAACCGGGAAAATAGACCCGTTTGGCTTTGGCAATCACCCTGTTGGAATTATTTTTAGCACGTTTCATTTCTATGAAATTTTCATCTCCTCGGTCTCTTAGCCATATTTTATAAGCTGTTTTCTTCAGAGACACTGCTTCTGCACATTCTTCATTCCACCATCCATTACCAGAGTATTTATTTTCTTTTACATTATTACTACACTTAGGAATCGATTTTTCAGCTGCTAATAAAATTAGCGGGCTCAGATTGTCGTAAAAACACATCAATATCATCATGCTGTATACTGTTGTGATCCATTATTAACAACGAGGACTGATAGGCAACCCAATCAGCTTCGTTGTAAAGAAATTTTGGAATTATATCGTCAATATCCTTATCTTCACCAATAACCTTTTCATTCAATTGTTAAATAATAGGAAAATGATCACTAACCCAAGGTATCTTCACCTGTTAGCCAGCATGCATTGACTGCTAAATCTGGTGATGCCAAAGTCAAATCAATAGCAGTGGGTCTATGAGTAGACACATCCGGTACTCTGGTAAACGCTGCCATCATTTAACAGGACTAAGCCAGAATCCACTATATTTTCAACCAGACGATTACAAGTTGTTTGAGAACATCCAGGTTCCCAAAACGGAGCATGCGCATTGAAGTCTCCTAGGACAATAACTTTTTTGTTAGTCAAGGAAAGATGTTTTATCCAATCTGAACTGTCAGCAGTTAACAATAACACTGGTTTCCTTGTTAATCTTGATAAATGCGGCAGTAGAAAAAGCCCTTTAGTATTATTGGGGATATCTAATGCATTATACGGAGAGTTAATTTAAGCCAGTTCTTATGTAAATAGCAGTTTGAACCTTGTGTAGTAGATTTTTTACAACTGTATAGGGGTGGATAGTAAAAGTTTCTGAGTTTTGGAAGTTTGTTTGGCTCAACGTTATAAAGACTGTAAAGCAAGAATTGTCATAATAACTTGAAGAAATGTTAAATATAATGTTAGCGAACCGCCAGAGAACGTGGACAAAACGAGTCACAAGACAAAACACAACGCGTTTCGACCTCTTAGGTCTTCGTCGGGTGATAAATAAAACGAATAAACAACGAAAATTCACTTAGCTTTGATCGCTTCAGATCGCTTAGGGTTCAGCGCAAGGAAGAAGGCGTTGAATGAGAACGAGGCTTGTTGGAAGGGAAATAGTGAGTGAGTCAAAGTCGTAATGATGATAATATATTACTGATAGGAATACTATTAATGGTCAAAATATTGGGGAAAAAAAGAAAAGAAAAAAAAAAGGACAAGATCATATCTTGGCATCAATAAGTATGTGTATGGGAGAAAAGGAGAGAGGGTAAGAGGATTCTTAAGCAGCAGGGTTGCGTGGCAAACAGTTCCATCTCTGCAGCTCCAGCCTGAAATATCCTCCACCTACGCACACCCTACCTCTGTTTACCTCAGACATAGGTTGCAGCTATCATCCTCTTCCTTTTCCTACACTCTCTGAGTCTCTCCATTTGCTACATCAATCGACTTACTCCCCCCTCCCCCCCCCCCCCCCCCCCCCCTGCCCTAGTAATGATGTGTGTAGGGATGTTAGTGGGTATGGCGGTTGTTGGGGGTGGAGGTTGGGGTAACCAATGAATAAGGCTGATATTACAAATGGAACACACACACACACACACACACACACACACCACACACACACACACACACACACACACTCACACACACACACATACACACACACATAATGAATAGAATGCTAGCTCCTTTATCGTTGGTCGTGAAAAAGGGGGGGGGGATATATATATTATATATATATATATATATATATATATATATATATATATAATATATTATATTATTTGTTAAAATAAGGTTTTAAAGAAGTGATCTACAAATTTGTTTCGAGCGTGTTACGCTGTCATCAGCGATGATGACAGCGTAACACGCTCGAAACAAATTTGTAGATCACTTCTTTTAAAACCTTATTTTAACAAATGTTGCTCCCCAAGGGGTTGAGCACTCTAAAAATCGTTTTGGGTATTTTAATCACATTGATCTATATATATATATATATATATATATATATATATATATATATATATTATATATATAATATATATTATATATATATATATATATTGTGTATAGGTGTGAATATGTTGCCCCTCCCCTCCCCCCTCCCCCAGCTAGTACGTAAACCCATCCCCTTCTTCCCTCCACCTCATAGCATCAACACCTTAAAGTAACATGTACCAACCACCACTTCAATCTCAGCCCACAATATCCTCCCACTACACACACACACATACTACCTTATCTCCCACTATTCACCTCACACATAACTTATAGCTATCATATTTATGCATTTATTATCATTAATTTTTTTTAATTTATTATTATTTTTTTTAAATGTTTCTTATATTTATTTATTTGATTATTATAAAATGTATTTTCTAAATATATTTCTGTATCATGCTTTCGTTACCTTAACCTTCACTATCGTTGTTAGCAGTATCATTCAGTAATACTATTGCTAGTATTGATACTACCACTAGCATTGACATCACCATCGCCTCTGGGACTGTTGCCACGGCAACCCTGCTGCTTAAGAATCCTCTAACCCACTCTCCTTTCTCCCATACACATACTTATTGACACCAAGATTGATCTTGTCCTTTTTTTTTTCTTTCTTTTTTTCCTCCAATATTTTGACCATTAATAGCATTCCTATCAGTAATATCATTATCATCATTACGACTTTGACTCACTCACTATTTCCCTTCCAACAGCCTCGTTCTCATTCAACGCCTTCTTCCTTGCGCTGAACCCTAAGCGATCTGAAGCGATCAAAGCTAAGTGAATTTTCGTTGTTTTATTCGTTTATTTATCACCCGACGAAGACCTAAGAGGTCGAAACGCGTTGTGTTTTGTCTTGTGACTCGTTTGTCCACGTTTCTCTTGGCGGTTCGCTAACATTTATTTAAGATTTGTTTAGATTTCCGCCTGCAGTCGTCTCGCTTTGCAACTTGAAGAAATGTGGTATTCAAACTGAAGTAAGTTTTTTAACACAGATCTACAGTTCCACTGGAATATAGAAAGACTGTCATCATCTGGCTTCATGTTGAAAAGTAACTCAAATGTTCTAACTTAAATATTGTCACCAAACCGGTTTTAGAATCTGTGTAAATTCCACTGATGCTGATGGAGCTGCCAGGGAGCGTGAGGTCTGTAGTACTGGTAGTCGACAGGGAACTCGTACTGATTATGGTACCACTTGAAGGGTTTGTCTCGTGCCTCTCGTCCCCATGCCCTCGTCGGAAAGGATTTTCTGGTGGGTCGTTCCAAAAGAGCCGGTGGACATGTCGCCCCAAATTTCTTGCCAGTACACTGGTACCTTTGTTGGATGGGTGGATGGGATCTCTCATGAAGGTTTTGTTCTGAGCTGGAAAGGTTTCATGTGAGAGGACCGATACGTTGTTTTGTGGTAAGTCAGAAAGTAGACATGCGTTGAACATTTCCCGTCTACATTCAAGAGTCTTGTCTTTAACAGGGGCAATCCTACTCACCACAACTTTGGTCTTTGGAAACTGATTCTTGATCTGTTGAACAGTACTGACCAGTTCTTTTGAAGCCACTCGTGGATCTGTACCTTTGATGTCGTTGATACCAGAGTGAAGAACGACACAGTCGTAATGGTCATCTGCGGCGACATTTTGAAGCTGTTCTTTACATTGAGAAATTTTGTGTACCTTCTTAGATGAGATGCGAAGGCCATCTGAATCTCCCAAACGCCAAGCATCAATCCTGGACATTGTAGTCATGGAGAAAGAGAACGCTTGGAAGCTGTTCTGAATGCGATGTCTTGACGTCATGACGAGGAGATTTGCAGTCAGCTGAACTGACGTCATTTTTGATCTTTGAAGAGTTCTTTTCCATTTTTGTTTTGCCCCTGTTTATATTCCGGGCCAAATCCAAGGCTGAAGCCTTCAATCCCCCTGTATCAGCCGACCCCGCCGGAGACGATTTCAAAGCGTCAGCGTAAGTACCTCTGGAGGGAGAGGCTGCCTGGTTGTTGCCGTTGTCAACACCGAGTTTCGAAACTGTCTCTCTCAGTTTTCCTATCGTATCACTCTGGCATCTGACAGTTTCTTCTAACGCATCAATCTTTTTACAGTGTTTCGATGATTGTTGTTAATTTAACTCACGTTTGTGTTGTCCGTCAGAGCACCCTGATCGTCTATTTTGTCATTGCCATCCTTCTCTTGATCGTTTTCCCGACCTTGACACGCTCGCTTCAGCACATCCTTAAGAAGATTTTCTTGTCCACTTTTTTGTTGACCTGTATTTGTTGGTTCTTTGGTTGTAGTGGCGTTCACCTTGCTTCCCATGCAGCGAGATCTTGTATGCCTAGTCATATTCACTATTCTTCCAAAATATAACTGGAGACAAATCTGTTGTCTTCTAAACTCTATCCGCCATTTGTGTGTGTGTGTGTGTGTGTGTGTGAGTGGTTGATTGATTGTGGCAAGCGTTTTGTGTATTGTTTGTTTGTTCTCTCGTTCATGTGTTTAGAAGTGTGATGTGTGTCCTTGTACAGTCACTGTGAGTGCGTAGTGCGTTGTTTAGAAGTGTGATGTGTGTCCTTGTACAGTCACTGTGAGTGCGTAGTGCGTTGTTTAGAAGTGTGATGTGTGTCCTTGTACAGTCACTGTGAGTGCGTAGTGCGTTGTTTAGAAGTGTGATGTGTGTCCTTGTACAGTCACTGTGAGTGCGTAGTGCGTTGTTTAGAAGTGTGATGTGTGTCCTTGTACAGTCACTGTGAGTGCGTAGTGCGTTGTTTAGAAGTGTGATGTGTGTCCTTGTACAGTCACTGTGAGTGCGTAGTGCGTTGTTTAGAAGTGTGATGTGTGTCCTTGTACAGTCACTGTGAGTGCGTAGTGCGTTGTTTAGAAGTGTGATGTGTGTCCTTGTACAGTCACTGTGAGTGCGTAGTGCGTTGTTTAGAAGTGTGATGTGTGTCCTTGTACAGTCACTGTGAGTGCGTAGTGCGTTGTTTAGAAGTGTGATGTGTGTCCTTGTACAGTCACTGTGAGTGCGTAGTGCGTTGTTTAGAAGTATGATGTGTGTCCTTGTACAGTCACTGTGAGTGCGTAGTGCGTTGTTTAGAAGTGTGATGTGTGTCCTTGTACAGTCACTGTGAGTGCGTAGTGCGTTGTTTAGAAGTGTGATGTGTGTCCTTGTACAGTCACTGTGAGTGCGTAGTGCGTTGTTTAGAAGTGTGATGTGTGTCCTTGTACAGTCACTGTGAGTGCGTAGTGCGTTGTTTAGAAGTGTGATGTGTGTCCTTGTACAGTCACTGTGAGTGCGTAGTGCGTTGTTTAGAAGTGTGATGTGTCCTTGTACAGTCACTGTGAGTGCGTAGTGCGTTGTTTAGAAGTGTGATGTGTGTCCTTGTACAGTCACTGTGAGTGCGTAGTGCGTTGTTTAGAAGTGTGATGTGTGTCCTTGTACAGTCACTGTGAGTGCGTAGTGCGTTGTTTAGAAGTGTGATGTGTCCTTGTACAGTCACTGTGAGTGCGTAGTGCGTTGTTTAGAAGTGTGATGTGTGTCCTTGTACAGTCACTGTGAGTGCGTAGTGCGTTGTTTAGAAGTGTGATGTGTGTCCTTGTACAGTCACTGTGAGTGCGTAGTGCGTTGTTTAGAAGTGTGATGTGTCCTTGTACAGTCACTGTGAGTGCGTAGTGCGTTGTTTAGAAGTGTGATGTGTCCTTGTACAGTCACTGTGAGTGCGTAGTGCGTTGTTTAGAAGTGTGATGTGTGTCCTTGTACAGTCACTGTGAGTGCGTAGTGCGTTGTTTAGAAGTGTGATGTGTGTCCTTGTACAGTCACTGTGAGTGCGTAGTGCGTTGTTTAGAAGTGTGATGTGTGTCCTTGTACAGTCACTGTGAGTGCGTAGTGCGTTGTTTAGAAGTGTGATGTGTGTCCTTGTACAGTCACTGTGAGTGCGTAGTGCGTTGTTTAGAAGTGTGATGTGTGTCCTTGTACAGTCACTGTGAGTGCGTAGTGCGTTGTTTAGAAGTGTGATGTGTGTCCTTGTACAGTCACTGTGAGTGCGTAGTGCGTTGTTTAGAAGTGTGATGTGTCCTTGTACAGTCACTGTGAGTGCGTAGTGCTTGTTTAGAAGTGTGATGTGTCCTTGTACAGTCACTGTGAGTGCGTAGTGCGTTGTTTAGAAGTGTGATGTGTCCTTGTACAGTCACTGTGAGTGCGTAGTGCGTTGTTTAGAAGTGTGATGTGTCCTTGTACAGTCACTGTGAGTGCGTGGTGCGTTGTTTAGAAGTGTGATGTGTCCTTGTACAGTCACTGTGAGTGCGTAGTGCGTTGTTTAGAAGTGTGATGTGTCCTTGTACAGTCACTGTGAGTG